>JACFYI010003673.1:60163-71984 GCA_014898755.1 Handroanthus guayacan
TTCGAACGGGCGTTGGGGTGCCTGATTTGGGCGCTTAAGCGCCGAGGTTCTGGAAAAATGATATTTTGATGTTTCTGGCTGTGCGCTTGAGTGCTCGTTTTGAGCGCTTGAGCGCGTGATCTCGGCCAAAATATCATTTTTCGTCTTTTTATTTTCTTCTAATTTTTTGTTAAAAACTACATTTTTAAGGTTGTGTTATGCCTATAAACATTTCTAAAACATTGATTGAGAGTTTGAATAAAGATTTTTTGAATATTTAAAACCGTGTAAAAGAAACGACATTTTAACCAAAACTTCTATTTTCTTTCAATTTTTAAGGACAATCTTCCTCTTTTAGTCCATGGTCCATAGAATAAGTTCAGTCCAAGCATAGGAGTGACATCAAGGATGTTCAAGAGGCGATGAATCATGCTTCGGAGCATAGAGTTCATAATAATGATAATAACGATCATACCAAGCAAGCTCAAAATACAATGAATCCATATGATCATAGCACAATGAGTTCAACATGATAAGAAGAACAACAACGGGTAGCACATTAAGCATACGAGAAGAAGACGAGGTTCCATAATCTTACCTCTTGTCCTAAGTTCAATTCCGTAAATGTACTCCGAGTTTTCGAGTTTGATCAACTGTATCAAATGCCTAAACCAAGTCATAAGTTCTTATATCAAACTCTAAATTATCATCATAATCATATGAACATAAATCAAGTTTTACTTACCCAATGGTAGAGTGTATACCACCTAGACTTTCCCTTGGATTTCCTTAAAGCTTGAACTAAAAATGTGTATGTGTGTGTAGAGTGGAGGTGCCGAGAATGAGAGGATGGAATGGAATTGAAGTTGCGTTTTTAGATTTTTGGAGTGAGTAAAGAGTGGCAACAAGTCCTAACTTCCATTTATAGAAAGAGAGGATAGTGGAGTAGGTTGCTAGTCAATCTTGGAGCATTGATTTCTACCAACCACCATGGCTTTCCACCAAATGACCATGCCTCCCACGCCATGAAATCAGATTTTTCTGATTTCATTATATATATATATATATAATTTTTTTGAAATGTTTAGTGTATATATATATATACATGGGCTGAAAATTGTGGGCAATGTTTGGGCCATTATGTGGGCTTAAATGGAGTTTAATTGAGCTGAAAATATTGAAGAAATCGAGACCCAATCGAGAGGAAAGATTTGGAACATGTGGTATGTGTTTTTGAAATTAAAACGTTTCTCATTTTCTTGAAATCGTTTTGACTTATGAAATTGAAGAATTTGTAAATTTCAAATTAAGGAAATCTCGGGTATTACACACCACCTTTATACTCTATATATGTGTGTATAAGGTAAATGACTCCAAAAGTCCCTTAAGTTTCACATTAAAAATACTTTAGTCTCTATATTACTATTCTCGACATGTCCTTAAACTTAAAATTTGTTTCACTTCAGTCCCTCAAGCACATTTTCGATAGTTTCACACCATAATGTTAATTCCCTCAAGCACATTTTTGTTGCAGTCATCTTAAACTCTACTAGGGACTGAATTGAAATAAATTTGTAATCTTAGGTATGGTAAGGTTGAAAATGATACTATAGGGACTAAAGTGTTTTTAACATGAAACGTAAGGGACTTTTAAACTCATTTACCCATGTCTATATATTTGAAGGAGGTGTTTGATCAAATTAGGTTGAGTTTTGACCAAATTGTAAATTCCCAGAATTTAAATTTTTTTTAAATTTGAAGATTCTAATTGGTTGTTGATTCGAGAGTTATTTAGATAATCCTAAGTTTCTGAAATTGAAATGAGTCGTATTTTAGATAATCCTATTATATCTAATGTCAACAAAGATATATACGAAAGAGATTCCCATTTTAATTGGACTTTAATATATATTTTAGATAACCCTATTTATCTCCGTTACCAACGAAGATAAATACAAAAGAGATTCTATTTTGTTCGGACTAGTAGCCCCTTGCCCATTAATATATTTTGTTTCAGTCCTTGACTTGGAATATCCATCTCACTAGAAGTACGTATTATGTTTTGGAGTGATTTAAGTTATAATTCTTAGTAAAGTACGTAAGGCATCAATTTCTTTCAAATTGTTTAAGCAATTTTATTTAGACTTCATTCAAAGTTTATTTTTCTTTCTATTCATTTCTGTTACTAGTTTAGATTTTCAGAAAAAAAAGGTACATGGTGCATCTATTGATATATTTAGGACACCTTAAGATAACAAGAAATATGAAGCAGTGGCTTGCCACCATAACCAGAATTCTAATGGTGTTTCTCTCATCTCAGGCTTCCCATATTCTGAAATCTTTCAAAATTGGGTGCCCAACAGTGCCTTTCTGCCTAATCAAATCATAGTGAAAGCTTGTATAGTCTTATGGATTGGTTACATTAGAGCATATGGTTGGAGATTGCATATTTAGATTGATTTTATTGTTGCTGTGATAATGCATATAGGAAATTTGTCATTTTTTTGTTGGTATACAAGAATAAAGAATGATTTTTAAATGTGATATTTTATTGTGATCATTGCCATCCAAAAAACAAAAAACAAAAAATTGGGTCCATCAAATAAAAGAATATTCTCTTCTTTTCTTTTCACCGAATCATTTGTTTCCTGTGCGGACTTTTTCCTAAGAAAATTACATTGTGAGCCCTAGCTTAATTGATTAGGGGACTGGGGAGGTCTCATGACCATCGATTCTCCCTGAATACGTGTGAAGCATGTTATTCTATTGAATAGTAGCTTGGTTAGACATTTTCTTCTTAGTTATTGATTTCGAATGTTGTAGATTTAATGCATCAATGTTAAGAATTGGACGTAATAACTCTATCCCCTCAAAAAAAAAAGAAAAAAAAAGAATATCGATACTAATATATATAGGACACAATAAGTGAATTTTATTGACTGAGTTAATAATATATCTATACTTTTATTTTCTTGAAATTATTGTTTGATGCTTACACAAAGTGAAGATTAATAAATACAAAAGGTATTGTTATTTAAAATTACTTTATCTTTGTAATAGAAAAACTATGTCCATTTTTTCGTAATTTCTCATTTATATTTTGGAAATAATAACCGACAAATGTGAATATAACTTTTAAAATTATAGTTAACTTCGGATCTACAACTTATTTAAAGTATACAAAATATCTTTAAAATTCAATATTTTTAAATAAATTATTTATGTTATTTGAATAATAAATATTCTTTCTTAAATACTTAAATACTTAAAACTTATTTAGTAAAATGAATATTACTAGAAAATAAAATATCTTAGTAATAATTTAGGTGCATAGCACGAAGCATACGCGAATTATAAATTAAAGAGGAGGGTGCTTTGCATCAAACTGGAAATTACTCATGAATTTTCACATAGATTGACCATTGATTTTTCTACGAACTAAAATGGATCAACAAGAGCGAATGAGTAAATTATACTTTATTTCAAATTTAGTCTTTAAATTATTCTTCACAAGTGATTAAATAAGATTAAAATTATACTCACGCTCTCCACCAACCACCATCCGTTATTTTCCAAGTCATCTCAAACTTCTTATTTTATATCTTTTTCATTCTTTCACAAATTTTATTCTTTCATGTATCAATCAAAGTATCATTTTATATTCTTTTACTTTTTGACTTCTAATTACTTCGCAGCTGACAATGAACGAATGCCCAATTTTCGTTTCTTGTACTAATTATAGCTCTCGATTATATTTGGGAAAAATTGCGATTTAGTACTATAGCATGGCGGGTTGCACTTTTGGTACCAAACTAATCTGACTTGATACTTTTGGTCGTTCTTTATTTTTCATTTTTATTTATTTATTTTTTCCATTTTTTGGCACTTTTGTGACACCTATCCTTTTTGAAAATTTCTTGATGAAAATTATTATGTGGTCGTCAATCGTCGTTAATTAACCATAAGAGAACATGTGAGCTACATGCGTGTAGAAAGAAGGGGAAAGGTGCCTTCTTTATAAAGCCAACTTAACCTTCTTCTTTGACTAACCCTCCTTCATTTTTTGTGACTCAAGCATAAAATCTTGGAAGCAATTAAGCTACAACCATGTTCTAAACCTCATGGACTAACAATAACCTAGAGTCATATTCACTTTACTAAAGGAAAATTTATGATACATAAGATTTCATCATAGATAGATGACATCTATGACAAATTAATAATGAATTGAAAAGGGGGCAAAAGTTGGATGAATGAGTGCACTTGGGACAAACTTATTATAAATTTCTTAATAATTTTTTAGTTTATGATGGAAAAATTCTATCACAAAAATTAGTTCCTCGACAAATTTCAATTTCTTCGTAAAACTAATCACTGACAAGGTATGTATTAATGAATTTTTGAAGAAATAAAATTCATCACAGAATGAAGTAAATGCAAAATTGACAAAACATTCAAAAGACTCTTCCATCGTATAATGTAACCAAATTAAATAAACAAAAACGAAACCTAAAAACAAATAATGAAACCAAACAAATAGATGTATATATTAAAAGATAATACATAAAGAGGAAAAAAAAAGGCTAAAAGATAGAGCTTATTAAATTTCTCTATGCTAATACGAGTTCTTTTTTTTTTTTTTTTTTTTTTTTTGCCCTTTATTTCTCTTCCCATGGATCGTCCTCCATCATGAGTACCCAATCGGGATTGGAATTTGCTCTAAATCTAAGATTACACTATGGTAGAAACTACGTTCATCCAACCTCATGTTATCCTTGCTAGAGCCACAAGCCCAGCTTACTGAGCTCAAAAAAATAAATTTTCTATTTTATTTATTTAATGTTTCCATTTAAATACATTTTATAATTTTAATATAAATTTAATAATACACATATATATATATATATATATATTGATTTAAATTTATTGAAATTAGAAAAGATTAAACTTGTACTTTCGCTTTTTGCCAACTAAAAAGTATTATGCAAACTATCATCTCAACTCTTTTTATATTATTAGGTTAAACTTGACTTTGGTATTTTGTAATCTTTAAACATGAAAATTTATAAACATTTAATAATTTATATAAATTATGATAAGTAAAATTACTAATCTATACTAATTTCTTAGTCAGTTAATTTTCAGATATATATGATCTATATTTTTTGTTTTACTAAAAATGTTTTTGGAAATTTGTGCACAAGATATTAATAAATATGAAAAATATTGTTATTTAAAATTACTTATCTTTATATTATAGAATATGTAATTTAAAATTTTATTTCATCTAAATAGTTTACTCTCTATTTTAAAATTTCAGTCAATTTAAAAATATTTGTATAATTTATAGTTTTAGACTCATCCATCTGAAATGCTATATAATTTATTTAAACTATACAAGTATCTTCAAATAAAATTTTTATTTTATGCTTTTAAATAATAAATATTCATTCTTAAAATACTTAAAAGTGTTATTTATTTAATGATCACATCAGATAAGATAAATATTATCATAAAATATATTAATAACTAATTTGTCTATAGTGCATTGCATTGGGCATATGCTAGTATATATATATATATATATATGAAAAATTTGTAATTTCTTTTACCCAATGAGATCAATTCAATATCTGATTCGTAGATTGTATAGAAAAAGATTAGGATAACATTGGATTATACAAGGGATAATTTCCAAACATAAAAATTACTCAAAAGGAAAGACAATAATTAAATAAGGCAATCAAGAATGGGCCGTCAACCCCAATTCAACACTCCGAGTCTTTGCAACCTCGTACGTGTATAAAAAGGCAGTCCCATGATGCTCGAGGAACCTCGTCCTCAAGGCATGTTCTTCGCCTCTGCATATTGAAACCGCGTCCGTTTCTCTCTCCACCTATTTGTTTACCAATCTATACGTATATATATATATAGAGAGAGAGAGAGAGACTTTAATTGTTGGTAGAGATTAATTCCGGAAGAAAGATGCCGAATGAGTGTACGAGGAAGTGTTCCCATTGTGGGCATAATGGCCATAACTCAAGAACGTGCAGCAAAGGCTGCCCTGCGGCGGGATTCAAGCTTTTTGGGGTGCAGATTGATGTTGCCGGCGACGATGGTTGTGAGTCAAGCATCAGAAAGACCAAAAGTTTGGGTAATTTGGAGACGTGCAATGGTGAAAACACGGCGGCTGAGGCCTCTGGATATCTGTCGGATGGTTTGGTTCATCCGTCCTCAAAATTGAGGAAGAAAGGTATGAATTGTTTGGAATATTTGGCTTTATCTTTTTCTTTATTTGTCTGTATTTGTTAAAGATTTGTCTTTTTATTTATGGAATTAAGTTTCTTGGATTATGGAAATTTTGTTTTCAATCCATCCTTTTTTTTTTTCATTATTACTAATCTCTGGTTTGAGGAAAAAGAAACAAAGAAGATAAACTATTTTTCTGCAGGATAATTGATATATAATTATGTTGATCACACCGGTGCCAAAAAAATTTATAATATATTTCTCTCGAAAACTGAAATTAATTAAATATAATATAGTCAAGATTATGTTCACACACTCCGTGTGTGAGAAAACAAGATTTTATTATATATACTTGTATAAAATAAATATAATTATGTATATTAAAGGGAAGATGAATTGACAAGTGCACATTCTGTCATCACATTTCTTATGTGAATATTTCAGAAGTTAATGAATATTATTTGCAATTTTGAGTTTAAAAGTATTTGAAATGGCTTCTGAAAGTCTAATGAAATATGTATAATGATGCTGAACTTTCTATTTTCTGTTAGGAAAGCCATGGTCCGAGGAAGAACACAGATCATTCTTGATGGGGTTGGAGAAGCTCGGGAAAGGCGACTGGAAAGGAATCGCGAATAATTTTGTTCCCTCAAGAAACTCTTCACAAGTTGCTAGCCATGCACAGAAGTACTTTAATCGATTAGCTTCGACTGAAAAGAAGAGACGTAGAACAAGTGTTTTTGACATCCCTCTTCGTGATGTGGTAAGAGTCACAGAAATCACATCTGATCATAACTTATCCTATCATAAGAACATAATTTTACTATGAATCTCGCAGAATCAACCATCCCAAGTTGTCCCAAGTTCACAATCTACTAAGGCTGCTGAAAGTTTAGAACAAGTAAGGCTTTACATACAGAAATATTTTTCAGATAACAGTACTTGAGATTGTGATTCTTAAGCTAATCCGTTTCAATATTTCACAGGCTAGCACACAAGCTCCCGTTGCAAGTTGTGAAAGGCCTCCTCTCTCACCAATGAGAAAACGTGGGGTTCCTGACTTACGCAGCATGGTCTACATGGTACGTATACAATAATACCAGACACGTTCACTGCCAGAAAGGAAGAACTCTAGCATATTAACCATTTTCTGATGTTCTTTTACAGCCAAGAATTTCGAGTTTTGCACAAGGCTTTTCAGGACAAGGTGCTATGCCAACAGTGTCTTGGGTTCCAGTTGTGAATTTTTTAGGACCAAGTAGCAGTGCTTTTCATTTGCCCAATTATATGCATGGGGGTGTAGCAGGTTGTGCACCTTTTGTGCATCAGCCAGCAGTTGCTACTCTGCAGAAGACGACACAGAGACAAGGGTCGTCGTCATCTCAAACTGCAACGATGACTGCTAATAATGATGAGCTGAGCCTTAACATTAGGGAATTAACATTATAATGTGGTGGTGGTGATTTATATTTTGAAAATAGTAGGGAAAGAAGCACATGGAAATTGGGAAATTTTTGTGTATAATGTACTGGTCATTTTTTCAGTACTGCTTGGTTAGTTTTCCCTTCCTGCTTCACAATTATCAAGAGTTTCTTGTGAAGCATTATGCCAGGTTCTAGGTGGATTGATACCATAGAATGCACAATTTTTATTTATGTTTTCTTCGTAAGCATTTTTCACGTTGGTTATGGTATTCACTTTGATGTTAATTTGAAAATTTATTTATCGATAAATTTCTGTTTAGTTGAAAGATTAGTTCGTTATGAGACGTACCAATCTCTACATACTGGATAAGAAATTAAAAAATTTCACATGATTTTCGGCATATATTTGAATTTCATACAAATCGAGAACAACACAGAATCCAACATGATTGTGATCGAGTCTTCCAGACATATACAGATTGTAAATGCGATAGATTGAGCAAATCAACAGACAGGAGACGGCACTGGTGCTCCACGATCCATAACTATTTTTATAGACATACCATTCACTCTCTCACCATGATCTATGCTTAATTCAACTAATGGATGTCGTCGATGGCTGATTCTTAGTAATCGAGCCACCCGCAAAACAATGGTAAAAACCACGATGAACAAGAATACCTTAAATGTTTCATTTTATAAGAAAACCCCACCAAATGAAGAACACGATGATATATCAAGATCGGGTAATATCTCAATTTAATCAGTTTATTCAAAGAATATCCCAATTTCAATGCCAACATAAATTGCATAATACATATAATTTCTTTCCAAATGTGCAACATCTTTCTGACCAGCTGTTGTGCAAATACTAGGACACTGCTACCTGTGGACAGAACTAACGGAAATCAAAGTAAATAACAAACAAATACTACTAGAGTAAGCATTCTGTCATAATTTGTACAGCCACGGCGAAATCAAATATATTTGAAAGAATGGAACTAATATAATGTGCAGGATGCACAGAACACAGAACACATCATTAAAGCAAGTCGTTCCCCATTGAAAGAGCAGGTGGATACCACCAAGCCCACAGAATAAACAGCAGCCCACTAAGAGCAGCAGCCACTCTTCTGGGCAACCGGTTGCCCCCGAATCTGCACTGTGGGTGGCCTTGCATTGCTCGCAGGCTGACTTGCCATCCTGCATTTATTGAGGAAAAATGAGATGTTTAACAAAATATTTACAGAGTATGCACGACAATAAAAGAGAAATTTAGAACATGAGAGACCACAGTAAAAGTAAATGACATGTAAATTTCTGCTTAATAACACTCTATCTGGAAAGATATCAAAAAGGTAGATTTACATGAGTAACAAGGAACAGAAAGAAAAAAGGGGTCAACCTGTTCTTAATGTCAGCAGACATAGCCATGAAAGCCTGTTCCACGTTGGTGGCATTTTTGGCACTAGTCTCCATGAATGGAATGCCAATTTCGTCCGCAAATGCCTTAACAATAGCAAAGAATGTATCTCAGTCACACTTCTCAGTCTAAACTGTAAGTATCTGAGCGACCTGACAAAATCTCTACCTTTGCTGTTTCATATGGCACAGCTCTGTTATCAGTGAGGTCGCACTTGTTCCCTACCAGAAGCTTGTTCACATTCTCACTGGCATATCGATCAATTTCATTCAACCATTGTTTCACATTGTTGAAGCTCTCTTGATCAGTTACATCATAAACTATCTGTCAGAAAAATTCCAAGATGAGGATATATTTAGGAACTCAAACACAAAATTGCCCACTACAGATCAGCCATTATGAACAATACTAACTATAATGCCATGTGCCCCGCGGTAGTAGCTACTAGTTATAGTTCTGAATCGTTCCTGTCCAGCTGTATCCCACTGCAAGCAAAAAATGAAGAAGAAAATGTGAATGAAGCTGACTCCTTAAAAGACAATCTTGTAGGGGAAGTAAAGGAAGTGTGAACAAAACTTTGCTGTGCTTAAAGAAAGCTCAAGTGTCCCCATTGTCAAGCAAATATGATATGAAAATTCTGATATTTCAGAATTCATAACAAAACAGAACAGAGGGACCATCGAGCCAAAAATCCATATCATGACAACTGATCATCAAATGCATAAAGCACATCACAATGCACAAATCTCAGGGGGCAGAAGGACCAACAACTGAATGAGGTTATTTATTAACTTTCTACCAGTCTCGGGAAATCAAATTGCCCATTAAAGGATAAAACAATTAGGTTGCATGTAAAATTTGCCACAAACTACGGATTGTATGGTACTATAGCAGTTAATATAATTCCAATTACAAGAAGAATTCTAGAACTCCTGATCAGAAAATGTTGAAACAGAACAAAAGAACTTACAATCTGAAGCTTAATAGTTTTCCCATCTTGTTCCACAGTTCGAATTTTCTGCAAATTAAAAACAAGATCAGAACTGAGATTGTGCCAGGTAAAACTTACCACCCGGAAACTTAAATACTTACAAAGTCGACACCAATTGTGCTAATGTAACTGTCAAGATATGAATCGTCCTGTATGAAGATCAAAACAAAGTTCAGTCACAGCAGCAGATGTGATCTAAACTTAATTGGCGATAAGATGATGACTTCAGTCCACACACAAGACTCATTTAAAGCAAGTAAAGAGATTTGCAAACTACACCAGCTAGTATCAGATTTGACAAGGTAGAGAGAGGAGTAATCCTCTAAGAAACAAAAACAACTAACTCAACCAGCACTAATTGCGGTTTCTATTCGAACTACTACTATTAAGAAATAAATAGAGGCTTACGGCAAATCTCAGGAGAAGACATGACTTTCCAACACCTGAATCTCCAATTAAAAGAAGCTTGAACAAGTAGTCACTGAAAGACAAGATTGAATAACAATGAGTTGCGTTATATCATTAAAAATAGGAACAATACATGAATTCCAGCCATTGCTGTGTATAAGATCTCACAATTGTTGTGCCCTACTCAAGAAAACATTAGTGAAGATATTTGAGTGTAGAACAACTTTAGTAGTTAGTTTGTTTGGGTTAATTGTGTGATGACTATAGCACAAGAAGTAAGTTTACTTTTAGCAGAAAACCATAAGAGATAGAATTTGTAACATATTAGATAATTGCTAATAACCATGGCCTTCAAAATAAAGAGAAAACTAAGTTTACAATATTCAGTATGCAGCAATCAACTAATATTTGCTTAAAGTCCTTTTAATACCAAATTCTGGAGCTCCAACTTTCCTCTTAATATACAAATCTCCGATTTACCCAATTTTATATAAGTCCAAATGAGTAAGTGACGTGCATATAACCACAACTCAAGAAGAATCAAAATCACACTTCTGCCCAATAAGGTGAATCAAGTACTATACTCTGATTTCAGAGATTAATCTAGAACTACTACAATTTCATGATTCATCAACACAGAGATCCCAAACTTGACAGAAAAAATTAAATTTTACTTATTTTTTCTATTCAGGCGAAACTCCTCACAACCTTTTTCTCCACAAGAGACAGCAATAGAGGATTCAAGCCAAAACTATATTAAAATTAAAATCATTCTACCAGAAAAGAAACCCATGAATAAATAAATAAAGTTTCAGATTCACAAAAATGAAAAATCATGGATCTAACATCATCAGATCGAGGGCAATATTAAACGAAATTCTCACACAGTTCCAACCAAAACCAAAGTGGATCTATCAAATCCAAGCTCATACAGAAAGAAATTGTAATCCAACATTACAGAAATTTTTTCATAGATTTTCATTTCTTAGAATTTCTACAGAGAGAAGAGAATTACTATTCCGGATTCATAATTGGATCCGATGATATGACGGTGCAGTGGCCGGAATATTCTCCTACCGACGGACGAAGATCGATCGGGAAAAGGAATCAGCGCCGGAGGAGTTGACCGGATTGAGTTGCGGGGAGCAGAACGTTTGGCGCTTGTAATTAATGATAAACGAAAAAGAAAGGGAGAAATATTGGAAATGAGTTGGGGCAGAGGGAAATGTACCTGGTTTTTATTTATAGAACACCGACAGCGGACCATTGCCATTGGTGAACGCTTGGAGGAAAAGGGCCCTCCTATTTTACTGAAATTACACGATGCACCCAAAAATTTCTTTTTGG
>JACFYI010003673.1:84123-95411 GCA_014898755.1 Handroanthus guayacan
TATGTATAAGTTATAAGATTTTAATTTCCCCATTCCGTGAGAAAGATGCGGTTGTGCTATGGGATTCAAACTCTGTAATTTTGTCTTCATTTTACTGTTGATGTTTGGATCATGCCGGTGCTTCTATCTCGTGAGGTTGTGGTTTCTCTACAGTTCATGATAACACATGTCTTTAATTTTGCTTTTACTCAACATTCAATTCAACATGAGTTGTATTTACTATTCTGGACATATCTGATGCAATATGATCTCTCCCAAACATATTGTCTGTATCTTGTTTCATAAAATGTTTAATTATAATTTTTTCTTATTTTAGTTTATTTTATATTTTGGTTCATTCGTTGACTTATCACAATTTCATCATTTACATCGAGTTGCAAGAGCAGACGAGGGCGAACAACCCGAACAAGCCGAGCAAGTGGATGACATCAATAATGCTGAACCTGCGAAGCGTGCCGATCCTGCCTTCCCAAACCGAATGATATGGATGAGGAATGAGCTTTCCAGTTATTCGCTACTTATGTTTGTTTTGGATCATTGTATGAATTGCGACAAAACTATATTTTAGTAACGCAATGTAAAGAGTAGGCGCGTTGTACGTTTCGGTTCATCGTATTATATTGCTCCATATTTTGACCGTTCATGTGCTCCCCTATATTACTCTCATGTTTTATGTGGAAAGATGATATATTTGATCATTATAATGGTTCCTCAGAAACGCAGTTTTCCTTTCAAAGGAATGCCTTAACTAAGTTCATCATGTAGGAATGTGGAAGGACGATATATTTGATCATTATGATGGTTCCTCAGAAACGCATCTTTCTTTTCGAAGGAATGCCTTAACTAAGTTCATCACGCAAGAATGGATAATAGTCAGATAGACGTAATTAAGACATCTCCAAGCCACCAAAAAATAAAAAATAAAGAAGGATAGGTTTGTAATTTCAATTCCTATAGTCCTTAATCATCCTTATAAAAAATGGTTGAGAATGTAATTGGAATTATAAAGTTGGCACATAATCATTCATACCAAACATGACATTAATAGTTTAATCTTCACTAATCTCGTGTGGGCTTGATTATGGTACTTACACCAAATACTTTATCAAACACCCCTTAAAACAATATGGTATGACAAACTCAAAATCAGCTCTCACTTTGATGCGTGCGTCTGCCAAACTCAAAGCTAATAAAGATAGTAAGCTGGTAGATGAGAATATTGAACAGCAACTGTCAATTATTTGAGAAATGTCTTGTTTCTTGGTCTAGCAAGAAGAAAACTATTGTTGCTCTCTAAACAACAAAAGCCGAATATATTGCTTTAGGGAGTTATTGCACCCAAGCTTTGTAGATGAAGCAGATTTTAAATAACTTCGGTCCGAAAATTTTATGTGTGTCTATCTTTTGTGATTATACCAATGCCACTACTATCAACAAAAATCTTATTTGACTTTCTTGTACTGAACAAATTGAAATTAAGCACTGCTTTATAAGGGATCATGTGCGTGTTGGAAATATTTCCATTCAATTTATTTCTATTAACTTGTAGCCTATCGACATTTTTACGAAACCATTTAATGATTTTAGATTGTTGCATCTCAAAATTCCTTTTAGTATTATGAAGTAATGTGCTACCGGATCAATAATAACCCTTTCTTGATGATGACGTGAGAAAAAATTCTAAAGTTGATGCTAATCATCGTGAAACTATTACATCATTAAGAACAATATGTTGCTTATGTTATGCTATTTATATGTTCTAGTATATGAAGATTCCATTTGAACTTGCTTGATTTGGAAGTCCAGGAAGAAGATGAGTTCTTCATTGAGCTTATCTCAAATTCTTGTTGCATATCTCTTGAAAACTTTTCGCGAAGAAGATCATTAGTAGTACTGAAAATTATATCGTCTACATAAATTTGAGAAGTAAAAGCAAGAAGCATGCATATGAATTCAGGTCTAGCAACAAGGGTGAAAGTTTCATTTTAATCTATACCTTTCTACTGAGAGTATCCTCTAGTAACAAGGTGAGCCTTGTTTCTAGTAATTTTACCATTTTCGTTGGAAGACCCATTTTTTTCCAACAACCGAGTGATCAATTGTACATCCGATAAATGACCAAACTTGGTTTTTTTTCTTTAACTGGGCAAGTTAATCCTTTATGGCATCAATTTAGAAGGGTTCCCTTAAACCATCTTTGAGATCTTTGGATTCAATGGATAAGAGTGCATAATTGGAAGTATTTCCAAAATCATGCTTAAGTTTTGATTTGGTGGTGACCCCAGAGTTTCGGTTGCCAATGAGGTTTTTAGTGAGACGATTGGAAACAAAATTGAATTTTCGTGTCTTCAGAATTGCTCTTATAGGGTGATCATCATTGGTATCATTTTTGGAATCTTCAGGAATCAAGGTCTTATCCCGCCTAACGTTTGATTCTAAAATCAAACTGGTATTAAGTGAACCTACAAGGTTTTAGCTTAAGGAGTCCTTAACTAAAACAAGATTAGATTCATCAAATGTAATGTGTATAGGTTCTTGAATCGTCCTTTTCCTTTTATTGTAGACCCGATAAGCCTTGATATGATTAAAGACCCCAACACAAATATCTTCATCGACTTTAACATCAAACTTTATGGTGTCCTCCTGATCATTTAAACTAAAACATTTACATCCAAAGACACAAAAATAAAAAATATTTTATACTTATCCATACCAAAGTTCATAAGGAGTTTTCTTGAGGAAATGTCTTAAGAGAACACAATTAGTAATATAGCAAGTAATGTTAACTGCATTAGCCCAAGGTGGTCATTGTACTCATTCAACATTATTCTAGTAATTTCTTGCAATACTCTATTTCTTCTTTCAACCACACTACTTTGTTGAGGTGTCCTATGGGCAAAAAAATCATATAGGTGCCATTTTCATTGAGAAATTTTGCAAATTTCACTTTGTTGAATTCAATACCATGGTCAATTTAATCTTTTTTAATAAAATAACCCTTTTTATTTTGAATTCTTTTAGAAGGAGAAATGAAATGCTCTAGTGCATCATTTTTATTCGCAATAAAAAAGTATCCATGTAAAGCGAGAATAATCATCCACGACAAAAAAAAAAAAAGAAAAATTACTTATGACCTAAAGAGGTTGTACTTACAGGTTCGAATGGATCAATATGAAGAAGCTAGAAGCGTTGGGGTTATAACATCATTTATGGGCCTAGAAGATGTTCAGATTTGCTTGCCCTTTTAACATGCAGCACGAATCTTGTCATTTGAGAAATTCATTTTTGTACTCCTTTAACAAGATCCTTTTTGGTGATATGAGAAATCAACTTCATGTTCACTCAATCCGATTTTCAGTATCACTTCCAAATTTCATCTTCTAAAATAACTAGACACTTAACATGTTGAGAGGTGAGATCATTTACAGAGATATAGTAAATGTTTCTAACTTAGGTAGTAGTAAAAATCATTTTTTTTTTCCATTTTTGCAGTGCGGTGTGTAAGATAAAAAAGAATTGATAACTATTGTCACATAATTGACTTATACTTAATAGGTTATGCTTAAAGCCCTATACTAGCAAAACATTGTTGGTAGTGTCAGGATTCTTACCAATTGTACTTTTTTTTATAATATATCATTTTGTATTGTTAACAAAATATCATTAATGTCAGTCGTCAATGTTCAAAAATAGAAATGCATCACCAATCATATGCCTGGAACTTCCACTCACAAGATACCATTTGTTGTTCTGTGATGGTTCCATTGCATGTACCTACAATGAATTTTATTTTGTTTTGGATACTAACTCAATCTTGGGTCCTTTGGTGTTAAAGGCATTAGTTTTGATAGCCAAATAAATTTTGTACCAATAAATCCTTTGATGGGACATTTCCAATTTAAGTGGCCTTGTTTTTCACAAGTGAAGCAAATTTTTTTAAATTTTTGAATAACTTCTAGAAGTAGTATGATAGTTTATGATGTTTTTCCTATACAATTTTGAATCATTTCCCATGCTTTTATTTTGTTTGTAATGTTTTGTAGCAAAACTAAGGGTTATTTTATTGGTTTTCTCAAAAGGGATATATGAGATATTAGATAAATGCCCATATAATTTCCAATGTGAGAACACATTTTAGTATTCTTTTTTCTATTTCTCTCTTTATTTTAGAAATTTGTTTTCAAAGAGAGGTTTTCTTTTGTTTCTTTTATATATATATATATATATATTAGGGAAGTGTTCACTTTTAAAGAAAAAATTTCTTTCATTAAACTCTCTACAAAGTCTAGGATACTATTTAATTCACCAATTTTTTTCTGAAAGGAATATGTTTCTTTTTTCAAGAGTATTTTACTTTATCTCCAAAAACTTTACCATTTGTTGAACTTTGTTAGTGGTATCAAAATTGTATTTAGAATTGGAAGAAATACTTAGCTCATCTCTAGCCATGAGACAGCCTTTCTTGTTTTGAAATTCATCTTCCGATCATCCCAAGTTGATGTCATGGACCTTGTCTTTTCCTCTTGGTTTTTCTTTAACTTAGGACGTTTAGATTTGATGTAACCAATTGCCTTACATTCATAATATCTAACAGTGACGTATTTTTAGGTTTGGAAATGATCCCTTTTTTTGGGCTTGTTGTGGTATCTTTTGAAAGTTATTGAGCAGTTTAATCCTCCTAGTGATCACGAGACCAATTCTTCCTCAAACTAGTCTTCATCCTAGTCATCTTTAACTTCTAATATGGTATCATGTTCGGAATTAAAAGTAATACCCTTTTTTTCTTTGGAATTTGTACATCAATTCTTATTGAGTAAATGATCTCATGGGATGTGAGAGATCCAATCAGCTCATTCATTATCGTCGTACTAAAGTCTTTTGCTTCCAGATTTGCCATCACTTTGGGGGTCCAATGATTAGATGAAGCCCCCAATATCTTTCGGACTTGCTCACCTTTACTAATCCTTTTACCAAGGGAAAACATGAGATTGCTGATACCCATAAAACTAGTGTACATTTATCCAATGCCTTCACCTGTCTGCATTTGAAACATTTCATATTGATTAGAAGGGTAATACATTCTTCATAAATTGTTTCCTTCCTTCATAAGCAATCTTGAGTATGTCTCATACTTGTTTGGTTGTATCAAAAGTGCTCACCTAATTGTACTCTTGTTTGATAAGAGCACAAGCTAGGATGTCTTCAGCTTTTGTTTTTGTGGACATGGTTGTTCTTTCTTCTGTAGCGATCTCATATAGTTCATCCATATCTCTGATGTCATTAGTGCTTCTGAGTGGTCCCTTAAAACCAATTTTCACAATGAACCATAGCTCAAAGTCAATTGCCATAAAAAATTCTTTTATCTTTCCCTTCTACAATGAGTAGTTTGTTCCATCAAATAGTGGAGGTCAAGAGTGAGTTCGTCCCTCTGCAATGACATCAAACACATTAGTGGCCATCAAGATCTATGGCTCGGGTTGTTAAATCACACTATATAACATCACTAATTGATAGAGTATAAAAGCCCAAGAGGTGGGTTAATTGAGACTTTTTATAAATTTGCGCTAGAGGTTTATACTTGAAAATTTTTTTAGTAGTTTAACACTAGTGAATGATTAGCAGGTAATAGTGATTCCAACGATGCTACAAGTAACGTAAATAAAGTGTAGAAAGTAATAAGGGGTACAGTTATTAAAAGCCTAGGCTCTTCACTTAGGACTTTCAACCTGTCAAATTATTTATTACTAATAAACAAGTTCATACAAAAGGAAATCTAAATAATTTGACAAAGAGATAGGGTAAAAGAGGTCTCTCTATTAGGGAAGTATTGCAAGTTCTTTCTTTGGTTTGAAAAATAGAATTGAGTCACTATGAAATGCCACAACCACTTTGATCTCAAAGCCTCAGTCTTCAAACTAAATGTCACAAGGAAAACTTCAGCCAGTTGACATTGAATGGAGATCGGAGGATTGACTCTTCGCAAGTTGCCTCTGCATCAAAACTAGATTCTCCTTCTAGATTGAAAATTCAAATTCCAAAGTTATTCCAATAATCGCAAGTTTGACATTTCTCTTCTCCTCTTTGGGTCCCTCAAGAAATACAAACAAAAAAGAGAATTATGATACACAGAAAACACTTTAAGACTTTCATGTGGTGAATGTGGTTCACACTCAAATGCCCTCTTTGATTCTATTCAAATGTTTTGAAGATGAATAAACAAGCATGACTCTATGGGTTCGTTAGAGAAAATCATGGAGTAGACTTCATGATAGAGATGAAGTTCTTTCCTTAGTAATCAGTTTTTAACAAACGCTCATAAATGGAAGGACTCAACAAATGTAGATGGATATTATGATATTGTATGTGTTTGCTTTCAGATATAGGAAGTATCACCAAATCTTCAAATATAGGAGATATCATCAGATCTTTTCAAATAGTATTGCACCAAATTTTTGAATTCAAGATATAACAGGTTTCACCAAATCTTTCTAAGATAAGGAGTGTCATTAACTATTGTCATCATCAAAACAAATTTCCAATATTTGTATATATTTTTGGGTGTTCTGAAAAATAGTATTTGCAAAATGGTACTTTGAAATGGGCTTAAGGATTGTGATTGATGTTTGTTTATATTTTGACTAGTAGGTAGAAATTGTTTGAGAGATGGGGCAAGGTTTGATTATGTTTTTGGGGAGACAATATACTGTAAATATAAAATCCAATAGTGGGAATAATTGGACAAAATGTGGAAAAACTTGAATAGATACAAGACTTGGATTTGAAATTCAGAACAGACTAGATGTTAAATGAAAAATAGCAAAATTATAGGATAAAACTTTCACATTTTCCTAAATTATTACAAGCAGTAAGTTTGTCCCTATTAAAATGCTGCCATGGAAATTAGACCAAGAACAAAAAGGTAGCAACAATATGAAAGGGCTTGACAAGCAAATGCATTTCCCCAAGCTCCTTAGTTCGGAATCTTAATGGTATAAAGTCTTGTCTTATATTGAAAAAATCAACAACGTTCTAATAATTTATGCGATGTTGCCTTTATACTACTCATCCAAGAAGTCAAATCACCAATTATGTATGAGGACATGCCTAGGACGACTAGATTTTCCATATCAAACTCATAAAATTTGAGTATAACCCATCTCAAATTCCCTTCTAATCTTTGCAAACAAAAATCAAAGCACTAACCCTACATAATTTCTCAAAAATTTGGACTAGCTAGTTTATGATACATAGCACATTTGTGAGAACTCAACCAGGCTCAAAGCCTTATCAACATAGTTTTAAACTAGCCAACTTGTCCAAAAATATTAAACCTCAAGTCCTTACACAATGATCCACATTTTCCTCCTTAGCTAAATAAATATATCCTTAGTGATCTTTATTCATTTGCAGAACAAGTGCCGAAACAGAACATCACACTCAATCCTAATTAGTATTTGTTTTGGGAAAATATGGTCTTGGCATCTCCTAACTTTGCAGGATCCAAATCTCCCAAGTCCACAGGTAAATGTCCTGTGCCATCACTGTCGAGATCCCCTTCACTTCCCAGTCCTTCTATTTTTGCTACTACGGAACTGTTTCTCACGTCGATGTCTGCATAACAAAACAAAAACCTGTCAATTTCTTTTTCTTTTTTTTTTTAATTTTTTGAAACATTTTTTAAAAAAATTTATTCTCCAATGAAATTTAATTATTATGTATGATACTTCGAAAGTTTGGTTTACACAATAATTTAAAGGCCTATAAATTTAAGGTATAATTACTTCAATACTGGTGAGATTCGACATAATTATTGAAACATTTACTGTGTTTGGGGAAATTAAAATAATACTCCATGCTATTAGTTCAAATCGACAAAAAACTTAACAGCCATTATGTAATATTACAATTAAATTCTTGAAAATCTAACATATTATCTGATATGCATATAAAAACCATATCTTGTATTAATTAAACATATTTAAGTTTTCAGTAAGTATGGTTGTGATGTTACGCAGGCTCAATTGAATTTTTCATGAGTGAAATTAATGATATGGGGTATTATAATTTTTCAATCTACATAAAATATTTGTGTAACTAGATCAAACCTCGAGCTAATGAGATAATTAGCCCAATTTTAAATTCTTCCAATATGTGAAAATTAGCAAAAGATGTATTATTTTACGAATTTACTCTCTCTCAATAAAAGTCCTGAAAAGTGACTTTTTCTTGTACTCAAGCGACTAATGGGAGGAACCAAAAGAATTGCTTTACAAGTTGGTTGGTTATTTACTTATATCTAAAATCATAGAAAATTTTTAATAAAATCCATTACAGATGAATATTAGATTACCAAAAAGACATCTCTCATCGTTCTAATATATATTTTTTTAACATTTTATCAAATTTAACCTCCATGCACATATTTAATTATTAGAATATAATTAATACATACGTATACATGCTTGTGAAATTATATAGTGATACTAGTAAATTGTGAGTTATGTAGCAATAGTTATTATGAGTTTTAGTTACAGTATCCATATAGTTTTTTCAAGACACTAAATAGATACTATATAATACATATATTTTAGGAATACCATACGAGAAAAAAATTGCCAAAATAAAGGTAGTTTTAAATCTTAAATCAAACATAAAAAAAGGGCCTGTTTTTCATTATAAAATGTACATCATTTGGAGTTAAACATGATTCTTTATTAAAATTAAATCTTTATTATCTTCATCTATTCATTAAAATCGAAAATGATGAAAATTTATAACTATAAAAATGTATACAAAATAATTAGAGGGGAAAAACTAAGGACTTTACCGGGATTAGAAAAGAACCAGAGAATTAGAGCACAAAGAAACAGCACAACAGGTATGAGATGAACTCCATTCTCTGCAAATTTAGCCCGCGTCTTCTCCTTCTTCCCCGCCTCCGACATCGGCTCGTAAATTGGTAGCTCATCGCCTCCGGGAGATAGTGCTCTCTTCGCCGTCGGCACTTTGGACGATGGTGAAGATGCATAGTAGCTATCCGAAACTCTGTTCGTGCTCGCTGATCTATACATAGTGTATCTTTTTTAATTCTGCATACAATTAGACAAGACAAAATGATATATCGGAAAATGTAATAGGATTGTGAATTTGGTTTGTGGTTTGGGATATATACAAAGATTTTGAGTGTTACTATTTTGTGTTTTTTTTTTACTTTTAGGTTGTATGATGCGAATTTGGGGGTTGTAGTTCGATTTGAACAAGTATACTGGAGATGTGTCCGAAATTCTGTAAATGGAAATCTAGATGAGCGCATGATGGGCTGTTTTTGAGGTTACTCTTACACATGTTTAAATTCTGTTTCAACGCTTGTTTTTTTGTGTTATCGGCTTGTCTATATTTAGATTTTATGTGTTATCTTTTGTTAGAAAAACTTCATGTCATTATGTGCAATCTAAATCTTCGTAATTTAATTGGATATATATTCACCAAAATATAGACGTTAATTTAAATTAAATCTTTGGGGGTTGTAGGAAATCTTTTCTATTTCAATTAGAAATATTGTTAATAAATACTTTGAATTATTCCTTGTTAGTGGAATATTCTTTGGAACTCAAAAGGTAATAAATCTTATAATCTATCCTATGGAGTCACTTTGAAGATGTAGATTCTTTTTTTTATGTTAAAAATTATGTCTACCCTACCACCAAGCCGGATGCCGGCATTACTTTATTTAGTTCCGGAAGCTACACAATTGATTTTTATTTTTATTTTTTTTTTGTTTAAATCTCTATTTTCATCATTTTATCAGTAGTGAGTAGTAATATTCTAATGTCTAACTTATTCCTCATGGAGCCTTTATATGAACTCAATAAAAGAACCCTAATCAATTTATGACATTTAAGTATATATACAACTTTACGAGTAATTGATACTAACTTTGAAAATTGTGGAGAAACATTGATGCACATTCATATTTGGCATATGAATTTTGTGGTTAATTTTTCTTTCTTGAAATTATTCCAAAGTTTTCTTTGGAGAGACCTTGCATTGCAAAGAGTTTCTGCAGATTATGAGGATTTAGGAAGAGTATAAAATTGACAAAGGCCGATGATTAACGTCCACATACAATCAGTAGTGACTCTAAAATTTTAATTTAGTGGGGTTTCTTCAAAATTTTCAAGATCTTGGACTCGTCGGATAAAGAGTCCAGATATTTTTATCCTTAAGTGATATAGTTAATAAAACTCTATAAAAGATTTTATAAGAGTAAATTGAACTTTGTTCCCAAACCTTTAGAGTATTTTGCACTTTGCAAGTATATAATTATTTCCAATGAAAAACGTTTACTCTGTCTCTCAAAAAAAAAAAGAAAAAGAAAAAAAGAAAAAGAAAAGAAAAGAAAAGAAAAAACATGTTGTGGTGATTAAAGGAACCATAAATCAATTTCGCACAAAACAACTGCCTGATTTATAAGGGGAAAAAAAAAAAATACTGCGTTCTTCTTTTGACTTCCTTTTCAAGCTTATTCACTTTGTTTACAAGCTTGTTTTAATCTCCTCAACAACCCGGGAAGCCTACAACCTCCAGCTTCCTGTAAAAGTTAAAGATTCGAAAAATTTTACCAAAAAACAAAAATTGGGAGAGACAAAATGTTGAAGCTTATTCACTCAAAAGTTGGAGTATATTGAGTATCTTCTTCCTGGATTTAAGTCTATTCATGAAGTTTTCATAATATATGATCTCCCATAGTACAAACTTTCTTCAATAGGTTCTTAATTTCTTCAATTTTAAATGCCCTAATTTGGCCCCAAATTTATGAACCCTAATTTCGCCTGAATGTTTCCCTTATTTTTTTAACTTTCAATTATTTATGAATGGAGGGAAGAAGATGGTTAAAATGTTTTTGGGTCTTATTACCAAAACATCTTTGTTTAATTATTAAAATGACAGAAGTACCTCTAACAAGTCAACATGCAGTACAAAAAATCATAATATTCTAGAATATTCTGCCAGATTATACTAAATTGGGGAAAAACACACATTTTTGAACAATTGGGGGGCACATCGCATCTTCCCAAAAATCGGATAGTAAAGTGCAAAACATCCTAAAGTTGGAGCGGCAAAATGCAATTTACTCATTCTATAATTTAAATGATATAAACAATGGGGAAAAAACGCTATCATAAAGTATGGACTTATGGTAAATTAACATATCAAGAAACATATTGTGCTAAAATAATTGAAAATTCACATCTATATCTATCTATGTCTATATCTATCTATCTATA
>JACFYI010003673.1:96807-107331 GCA_014898755.1 Handroanthus guayacan
GAGAAGCTCCCTGTGTCGTTCAATCATCCGTGTTCTCTCATAGTGGGCTTATTCGTTATAGCTGGCATATAAAAATGGAGTGATTAGATTGAGCTCTTTCTTGATAGCGCAAGCAAATTTTCTTTAAAGATAAACTGGAGCGAGCTTATATGCAGAGAGAGAGCTCAATCCAATCACGATTTCTTTCTATAAGCTCGCTCCAGTTTATCTTTAAAGAAAATTTAAGTCGATTTATTGTCAAATTTTGAATTGTTATTGGATCCACACTTAGAATTAATGGACTCAAATATGGAAAGACCAATTTTGAGTTCGGATTCAAATAATGGTAAATTTGACCTAAATCGGACCCATTACAACCCTATTGAAAAGAATTGAAAATAATAATAATAATAATAATAATAATAATAATAATAATAATAATAATTAAAAAATTAAAAAAGGAAAGTCAAGGCAATTGGGCTGGGTTGCACGACTGATGAATTTGGACATGCTCAAGCCCACATATCAGCAAAAAGAAGACGAAAGTAGAAATAAAGTATCCTATAAAGACGACCGGAGCCCTCCGGTTTTGTTCTTCCCGCACACAAAGTAGAGAAACGGACGCCTTGAGACACCACCTATGGCTGATGGAGAGGACAATGGCGAGTTCTACCTGCGCTATTACGTGGGTCACAAGGGGAAATTTGGGCACGAGTTCTTGGAATTCGAGTTTCGACCCGACGGCAAACTCCGATACGCGAACAACTCGAACTACAAGAACGATACTATGATTCGCAAAGAGGTTTTCTTAACCCCCGCCGTCCTCAAGGAGTGCCGCCGTATCGTCGCAGATTCCGAGGCAACTACAGATTTTCATTTTGTTACTTTTATAATTATTAGGGTTTTGAGCGAGGATGTTTATTAGGTGCTTTGTGTTGCAGATAATGAAGGAAGATGATAACAATTGGCCGGAGCCGGACCGTGTGGGGAGGCAGGAGCTGGAGATTGTGATGGGGAATGAGCATATTTCTTTCACGACGTCGAAGATTGGTTCTCTTATGGATGTTCAGACTAGTAAAGATCCCGAGGGTTTGCGAATCTTTTATTATCTAGTTCAGGTAATTGTTTTATGCATTTTCTCTGTTTAATTTTTGTTGCAATTTGAATGCCGTTGCATGCTTCAGGAATTCCATCAGGGTGGAAATTGAGATGTGGACATTGAAATATGTCTCTTTCACCTTTGGGCTTGTACTAATGGCGTGTCTTGAGATAATATGTTAAAATTTGGTCTTGCTCAACTTGTATGAATTGAGAAATTTATCTGAGAAAACTCGACTTTGGAAGCTTCTGGAAAAGTGTGTGTGCAAACACTTGCATGTGCTTGAATGTTACTGCTCATTACTGTGAACTATATCTCATCTAAACTTTAAATTGTTTGAGAATGGTATCCAAGAAAATATAATGAGGAAATAGAAAATCTTGCATTTACTGATGCTGGCCATAAAGGAGATGGAAATTAGGGTGCCTGAGGTTATGGTTTCATGCTGTGGTGTCGAAAGGAAGAAGAATAATGAAATGAAAGGGTAAAGACTAGTTTTATTTACCCGTTACAGGGTACCTTAAATTGTTGGACAAGTAGGATTTAGGAAATGGAGAAGTTGTCGTCCGTTGTTTGCTTGTGCAGTCTTCTTCAGTGACTTATTTGATGTTCAGGTGGCTTTGGAGAATAAAATTTTTTGTAGGTTTGTTTTCCAAGATTCAGTTGCTGAAGTCTTGTAAGATGCAAGTAGCATGAATTCATATGTTCTTTTCCCTTTCTTTTGGAGACTGGGTGAGCAAGCAAGATCATGTTGGTTACTTAGTTCCTGGGCAGCTTTGCTCAAAAGCATGGCTTGGCTGTGATCATGTGGAGAAGAATACTCCATACACTTTTTCTAAGATGTTGGCATTATTCCTGTTGGAACTATCACGTGTTAGAACTGGTAGTTGCTGATGCTTGTGGGGGCATGTAGGATTTAGAGGTTTGTGTAACATATCTTGCAATGCAGTGAGATGGGGAAATAAACTAATCGTTGATTGGAATCTGGATTTAGTGCAACCTTAGCTTGATTTTTTATTAACTATAAAGCCAAGACGACAATATGACAAGGAATAAGTTAGTTGAGTCTAATAATTATGCTTTTGTTATTTGGGAGCTCTTTCTAAGCATTTGCCATAAAACAATGATATGCTTCTAACAGGAAAGGCATACAAAGGTTATAAGCTTTTTGGTTTTTAATTTCTTTCAACTTGATAATTTGATGTTAAACATATTAGTGAAAAATTTGTTCAGATAATCCTTTCCTTTGTTTCTGGATCACATGCTGGATCCTATCTGGCATCCAAAATGCTGAATTCAAAACTGCATGTTCTTCCTGATATTTATCAATGAAATGAAGTTGGATAATTTTGCACTTTGAAATGTAGATCTTAATCTTACGCATGGTCTGATATGGAAAACTTACAAGTTCATCAAAATTTGTTTTCTACAGCAGATGGGACAAATAAATCATTGTTAACTTTGCTTCCCATTGTTTAGAGAGTTAATTCACTCATCCTTGATGCATAGATGTTGGGCTTCACAACCACCTGGCCTCCTCTCAAGTTTTTCCAAATGAGAATATATATCTTTATGTGTAAACCACTTTTTTCCACGTAATTGGTGGAAGCTTGAACATATTTTCATCAGTTACCAAGACCTAGATGGTGCATGAAGAATTCGGTGATCATAGATTCTCAACATGCTCAGTCCTGCATGGTTAGTCACTTAGGTGCACTTAGCAGATTAGATCTATTGACATACGGCAGTATGAAATATTTTAAAATTTAAGAAAATTCTTGTTGAAGATTTTCCGTGCCGAACAATTTGTACTTGATTTAGTACTGCCATGTATGTCATTGCCCTTGTTTGTACTTCCAATGTAACATGTGCTATGTACTTTCCTATTATCGTTATATTTCTTCCAGAGTTAACAATATAACAATTCGAATGAAATATCTCTTCCCTTATAGAGGCTTGCCGACTCTGTTGACTATGGATGGTGATTTTGTCTGTTGTCTTGTCTCCAGATTCGAGGATTTTAGCTTTCACTTATTTCTCTAGATTTCATAACCCAATAAATGATGTTTCCTTGTTGTACTTTGTTGTTACAGGATCTAAAATGTTTTGTCTTCTCTTTAATCTCACTACACTTCAAGATTAAGCCCATATGAAGAAGATCTTCAGTGCAACAAGAAGACATGAATTCTGTGGTCTCATTAAAGTTCCTATTTTTGAGCGATCATTTCCAGTGCTGAAATTGGTCATGATTTGTTTGAGTGACATTGTGGAAAAGTTATGTAGCCCCTCTAGTGTGTTGTATTCTAATGTGACTCTCGTTGCTAGACTTCGTAAAATTTGCTCTGTTTGTAGAATTGACTAATAGGGTTTGCATTTGAACATATCTCTGATTGTTTTATCATGTACTCTACGACTGGTGACAGCCATTTTTTTTTTGCGATCTCTCTAGACTGTCGTACACTTTTACCTGAAAAATTTGCGTGCCTCCATCATGTTCATGCTGGTACATACTATCTAATATCTACAATTCATGTTCTCTCAGACACTTATCAACTGTTTTAAACAGTTAGTTGAGTTTGTTGATAGAGTTATTTTGGATTAGCCATTTTTAACAAAATGAAAGGAGATGTGTTGACGTGTATATCAATTGAATTAGAATTTGACTGCTATGGGCCGTGTTTGAAAAATTGTTCTGATTCTAAAAGATCAGCATCTGGTGATCTACAATTCCAGATGTTCAATTGCCTGGGATTAAGGGAGATGGATTTGTATTCTGCCTTATCCATAATCCTTCTTTATCACAATGTCTTTCTGTGACCCAAGCTCTACGGCATGCCTTGCCACCGAACCAACCAGCTTGATTGAGATAAACAAAACTACAATAAGAGAAAAGATAATTGCCTCCATACTCTGGAGATATCGGTTTAATTACAAATATATTTTGATGTAAAAAATTACAATGATATTTCTTATTCTTAATAGGGTTTACTCGTAATGTTTCAGTAACTTGTTATGCTTTTAGGGATTTAATCGTAATATAAAGGGAATATTATTCTAATTTCTTAAATCATAATATGTGTTTCAATAATTAGGTTGAACTTAAAGAGGTTTTGAGATAATTATCTCTAAGGGGGAATAGATAGAGTTTGAACCGCTTTGGTACGACAACACCTCAGGCTTATGATTCAATAAGTCAAAAGGAAAGGCTAATTTTGGGTTAGGAGGTGTTCAACCCCCTGCCAACCTACCAACAACCCTCCTTCGGCTTTAAGCTACTGGGCTCCACAAAATCCAAAACCCAAATCAGTCATTATGAATCAAATTTCAGTAAAATGATTTCCCTTGTTTATAAACTAACAAAACTACCCTCTTCCAAGTTCTCAAGTAGACCTGATTCTTTAAAATGTTAGGTAATCTAATCGATGGCAACATCTCCGTAAATAAACAAAAAAGGAAAAAAGAATATCTCTAAATCCTTTATAAGCAAGAGCAGCATCCATCTCTCTTCCCAGCTTGAGAAATGGCAAAACTTCTTGTAATCTCAACAATCTTGGTCTTGTTCTATCCCTTGACATATTCAGCAACTCTTTATCTTGTGGGTGACAATGGAGGCTGGGACATCAGCACTGACCTCGACTCGTGGGCAAAAGACAAGACATTTTCTGTTGGCGATACCATACGTAAGTTAAATCATTACATATATATTGCGCCTCGTAATCAAACATACGTTTGCCTCAGTCCTTGATTAATCCAGGTTTTCTCATGATGCATTTTTGTTGGTTCCTGTAGTGTTTCAGTATTCACGGTATCATTCTGTTAGCGAAGTGACTAAGGAAAACTACGACGGTTGCAACACAACCAACGTACTAGATTCAGGTGGTAGTGGGAACACATCGTTTGTCCTGAAGAGGCCCGGGGACAGGTACTTTGTTTGTGGCAACAGATTGCATTGTCTTGGGGGCATGAAGCTTCATGTTAATGTTGTTGGAAATGAGACGGCATCGCCGGTGGGTGCACCTCAGGCACAGCCAAGGGTGGCTCTTCCCCCTGGATCTTCAAAGAGTAATAATCCTGCAAATTCAGCTATTGGGAAATGCATTAGAATGGATAATGTGGTCTTGGCATTTTTTGTGTTGTTGCCGGTCTTGTTCCGCTTCGTGTGAATTTGAGGACTTGTTTCTTGATATATACTTTGTAGCGAGTGCATTTTAGATGTATGTATTGTTATATGCTTTCTTCTATTTTGATGTGGTCCAAATCCGTCATCTACCATGAAAAATTCAATTATGTGGAGATATTGCCCTACCGACAAACATGGTGTATAATTATATCTATTGAGTGATGTTTTGTGATTAATTGGTACAGGGAAGAAAAATTAAATTTTTTTTCTCTTTTTCTTTTGAGTTTGAAATGGTAATATTTTACTTCTATTATCATATATAATTGATACGGTGAGTTTTACTACCACTTACGGGCCAAAAGGCCCAATTATGGGTAAAAGAATGCTCATGGAGGCAAGGTCCGCCAAAATTCAAATGAACCAGAGCCTTTGGGGACTAGGAGGAGTAGACCTCTCAATTCTCAGAGGAAAAGGGATTTATGTTCTTATCGATCTCTAGCAAGAAAGCTTATAAATATAACTTAAGTCTTATGCACCTTTAGCTATAGTTATGTTTATTACTCTTTTACTCAATATCTAATATTAGCGTCCAAGGATTTTCTTTAGGTCAACCCAGTGCGTTACCCTTTGTGTTGTATGTATTTATTAATAGTTCAAGTTCATCATGGATTCTCAGGTATTCTCGTATAGGTTTCAAATTTCTGAGATTGATCCTAATATCTTTCTAAAGGATTGATAGCTCATCAATGTAAACTTTCCGACATACCAATAATATGTATATATATATATATGTTGTAAAATCTCACATTCGAAAAGTAAGTATAAGAATTGTAGTCTATTAATGTGATCTTAGATAGTTCTTACTTTACAAGCTAGATTTTGGGATTGAATCTAAAGTGAAAATTCTACATGATATTAAAGCCAAACTCATCTTTGACATTGGGGGCATCCGTTTCATATTATTTTACGTTTTAAATGTTCGTTTTTGGGCGTGTGTTATTAGTCTACACGTTTCATATTATTCTATGGTTTTGGTGCATATTCCTGAGGGTTTGAGGGATGTGTTAGAATTCCATATCAACATTAAAACAGAAAAGTGTAAGCATTGTTGTCTCTTTATATAATACTGGACAATTCCATGATATATTAAAATAATATATTTCCCTTTTCTTCCTGTCTGTGAGTTTTAATGGAATAATCTGTCTTTCCCCTTTCCTCCTGACACATCTCTACGACAAGCGACTCTTGTGCTTCTCTTTAACCAACTTACCACATCATCACTAACTCAATTCTCAACAATCCGCAATTGTAAGTTAAAAGCAAGGAGAAATCTCTTTGAATAAAAAAAAAAAAAAAAAAAAAAAAAAAAAAAAAAAAAAAAAAAAAGAAAACACCTACCTTATTGGAAGCACCGTAGTTGAGCTCTGAAAAGGGGAGCTGGGCTGCATTTCTCTCCATAGTTGAGCTCTGCAAAGGGGAGGTTGGCTGCTGTTCTCTCTCTCTCTCTCTCTCTCTCTCTCTCGTGTTAGAACGCAAAATTAGTTTTCTTAGTATGTAAAAATGTACTTTTTTCTATTTGATGTGTTAACCACCAGATATTTTTTTAATGTTGGAGAAACAGAGCAAAGTGTTTGATCATAATGCCATAAAGAAAGAGGATGGGATCCCCTATGTCAAATAATATTTCATTTCCTATTATATGTCTTTAAATACATATAACGTGTATTGTATTTATTACTAAATAATTTTATAAGAAAATATTTAATTCACGTGGTATGTATTTAAAGCATAGAATAGGAGATGAAACATTATTTTGAAATAGAGGATCGCGTGCGGAAAGGGAGTGTATACTAGAAACTTGTAACTTTTGTCAGTTGGTGATCGTAGAATTTTCCATTGATTTTTTATGCGCACATAAGTTTATAAATTTAATGACCATGTTGCATTCTAGCATCCTTGTGTTCATTTCAGTAGTTGGTGTATTTTCAAAATCATTAATGTCATCACCCCTGAGAATGAGAGGCGGCCTCTATTGCCTCCTACATGTGCGGTGGCGGGTAAATTGCAATTTATTCCCTCGTGAAATAGGAAATATGCAAAAAACCCTTCATGTAAAAACAATAGGCATCAAGGCCCTTTGTGATTTTAAAAATTATGCGTTTTACCCCCCTCCATTAGGCAATATTTTTTATTATTATTATAAAATTAGGCAATATGTGTTCATTCGCAAGTTTTGAAGCTCATTTTGTTATTTTGACATTTACAACGTCATTTTTGCCTTTTATAATGTTAAAAAACATATTATTTATTGCTTAAACTTCCTTCTGTTAAAGAAAGAAATAATGGAAGAACAAAAAGTTTTTAACAAGAAAAAGGAAAAAAGGACAATTGTGACTAAGTACTAATATTAGCAACTTCTTTGAACACAGTACTAAGTACTGTGTTTCTCTCGTAGGCAAACACAATTGCTTTTGCTTTTTCCCACTATCTTTATTTTTTGATACTGGATTTGGGATAAACCAACAAGAGTTTTGGATTTGCTTCCTAACTATGGGGAACTAAAAAAGAATCAATTATAAAAGTGAATAATTTGATGTACTTTATAGGGGATTTTAGGATTTACGGTTAAAGTTGTCTATTACCAATTTTAATTATTTACAGAAGAAACTAGAAGCTACAGAAGGTACTCTTGAGGTGCTTCTTGAGAATGACAATGGAGCGAGTACAAATCTTGGCCTCGTGGTCATCCAGTTTCAAACAGGGTGAGTCTGGAGCGTCTAAATGGGGCTTTGGATGGGATTAGGGCCTTGTTTTCGAAGCCCCAAGGGTTTTGAGATGGGATTCAAGGCCTTCTCAACTGACTCCCTAGCACACTTCAATTTTTGCACAATGTATTATATAATACACATATATTATGTAATATATAATATAGTATATTAATGTATTAGTTATACATTATGTAATATATACACAAATATTACAATGTGTTCAATTTACATATATATATATATATACCTTTATTTTTGTTCTTTCATTTCTGTTTTGGCAGGTTGCCAGATTAACCTACCAACTCGATGGGGGTGAGGTGGGCAATGACAAGTTTGGACGAGCTAGACTTGTCTCTAACCGCGCCCCATTTTCATCCCTAGTGTTTCTAATATTTACCTTTTTTCTTAAATTTAATAAATTAGAAGCAAAATAATATTTTTAAATACTAAAAAAATAGTTTAATTAAAATTAAAAGTTGAATAGTGCTTATGCATTATTTTTAAGTAACAAAGGGATTGCACATACGATTCATCAAAAAAAAAAAGGGGAATTGCACATACTCTGATCTTTCTCTCCTTAATATCTATTTTATTTAATTAGAAGAGAAGATCAATAGCTTAAAATTATGTTGAATCAAGTAAAATAGAAGGAATAATCTGGATGAGCTGGTTACATGCATTAGAGTCATTGACATGTGTAACACCCTAAGATTTCCCTAATTAACAATTTCGAGTCATCAATTTCGTAAATTAAATCGATTTCAATTAAACGAAAAACGATTTAACTCTAAGATATGTTTCTCACATTCGAAAATAATTCTCTCGTTTACACCCCGATATCTCGAGATCTTTTGGCCCAATAAGTTTTATTTAAGCCCAAAATCGAACCCCAAACGAGACCCAAACTCAGCCCACATTTTAATTTATTAGTTAAACACTTAAAATAAATAATTAAATAAATAAATGCATGAAAATATAGGGAGGTATGGTCTGAAAATAAAATCTGTAGAGGGTATGGGATTGGCCGGATTTTGCTTCTAATTGCCATGGTGGTTGGTAAGATTGAGTGACCAAAAATTTGACTAACTACCTAATTCACCATTTCCCATTATAAGTAGAGGATTGAGGCTTTGTGATCAACTAATGCCTCATTCAAAATTCTGAAAAAACAAGCAACTCATTCCACTCCCTCTCATCAAATCTCTCTCGGCAGCCTTCAATTTCACATCACAAACTCACCAAAAAATTTTCTAACATTAAGGAAGATTTAAAAGGGGAAATCAAGGGTGCTCTCTTTACCATTTGGTAAGTAAATTTTAGTAAATATTAGATATTATGATAAGCTAAGATGTGAGTTTGATATAAGAACTTGTGATTTGGTTTAGGCATTTGATTCAGTTGATACGGTTGTTCAAACTCGGAAACTCGAAGTATATTCGGATTAAACTTAGGACAAGAGGTAAGATTTATGGAACCTCGTCTTCTTTTTCTCATGCTTATGTGCTTTTCATGATTAATCATCCCGTTATATTGAGCTCATTATATTGTATTCATGTTGGCTATTGTCGTATGAACTTATTGCTATGTTCCTTATTATCGTTTATATGAGCTTTCGTCTTGAAATTTCGATTCATTGCCTCATGAACAATCTTGATAGCTTCCCTAAGTTGGACTAAATTACTCTATGGACCATTGATTAAGGAGGAGGACTTGAACATTTAAAAAACATAAGAAAAGGAAAAATGATAGCTTCTTGTATAAGCCTCAGTCAGCACAACATTTAACTTCTTAACCACCGAAACTCGACTTTTACTTGTCCAAATGACTCATATAATATACCGTTGGAAATCTCTTTGAGTGTAGATACTTTTAAAATAAAAAATTATGAAAAACAAATAAGGAAAAAGGGCAAAAATGGCGTCCAAAGGCTTACTACCATTTCCACCAGATTCCAATAACACCTCTGCCTAACTTCAATTTTTTGGCCTTGAAAACTCGACTTTTCCTTATCCGAATAACTCATATAATACACCGTTGGAAATCTCTTTAAGTGTAGATAACATCAGAATTTTGATTCACTCAAAAATATGGAAAATTATAGCCAGAAACATCCATAGAACACGACCCGCTAGATTTCCAAGAAGCTGGATGGAATCTGCCTTGACTTCCACTTTCAAAAATTTAAAAATCAAACTATTGCTTATCGAATTAACTTGAAAAATATACCATTAGAAAGATTATCGAGTCTAGTTAATTACGGAGTTAAAATACGAATTTTAATTCATTAAGATAAATTTTTAAAATAATCGAAAAGTGAACTGCCGCTAGAAAAATATTGAGTTTGAGTTGTTTTGATATTTTTCTATGAAATATCTTTAAATTTAAAAACTCCACATTTTTTTACAAAAATTATTTTTTGATCCGAGTGAGGTTTTTAGCTGATTTTCAAATAAAATAAATTTTGAAATTTCAATTATTCCAAATAATTTCTTTCATATTTTTTTCCTTAATAAGATGAAGATTTCAAATGAAAACTCCTCTGGCCCATAGTCCAATTC
>JACFYI010003673.1:114431-125398 GCA_014898755.1 Handroanthus guayacan
TTCGTCTGTTGCTTTTTTTTTCTTTTTTTTGGAATGAACAGTGTTTTCGTCCTTTTTTTTTCAATCTTTGGATTACTATGAACAATGTTTTCGTCCGTTAATCTTTATCTTTTTTTTTCTTTTTTTTTCCCAATCTTTGGTTTGCTAAAACGATATCGTTTTGTGAGCCACCTATTGTTCTCGATTGTACCTTGTGCTATTATATTTAATGGATAAAATTCATTTTGGTCCCTGAGGTTTCATATCAACTATAGAATAGTCCCCGTGCTTTTAATTTGTTTCAATTTCATCCCCCAGTGATCTTCCGGCAATAATTTTTGACCGAAAATAGCAAAATGACAAAAATACCCTTAAACGATCTTTTAGTAAAATATACACTTTGACCCCTTAACTATCATAATATGCCTCATTCACCCCTAAACTACTTATTGTAACATTTTTGCCCTCCCTTGAACTATCTTTTAGTAAATATACACTTTGACCCCTTAACTATCATAACATGTCTCATTCACTGTTAAACTATTAATTGTAACATTTTTGCCCTTCGATTAAATATTTGGGCAAAATTTCTCATTACACCATGTATACCTATACATTTTTAATGTATTTTGAGTATTTAAATTATTTATTAATTATAACAAGTTAATTATAATTTAAAAAAATATTTAGCAATTAAATTAAGTCAAATTTTGCAACTACATAATAAATGTGTATAACCAATACAGAAAGATTTAAAAATTTAAAATTCATTTTAATTTCTGGAACTTTTCTTTTTGAAAGTAATTTATAATTTTTTAATTTCTGAAACTTAAAAAAAAATAAGTTATTAATTATTTATCTAAAGTGCATCTTGAGATCTTTTGAATAAATTTAAAGTAGCCTCCAATACACACTTGATGTGTGTACCAAAAGTAATTAATATATATTTTATATATATTAAATACAATGCAGACTTAATTTGTGTATATTTAACAATTAGAATAGAATAAATATATTTGATTTTAATATACACATGAATTAATATAAAAAAATGAATTAGTCGCTTAATGATTTTTTATTGTATAGTGGGTGATTGTTAAGATGGATTAATATTTTGTTAAGAGATATTTTTGTCATGACACAAGGAAACATATCCCCAATGCTACCTCTGGGTCTCGCAGCTTATATATAGTATAGATAACTATATTTTCACTAATATAATTTTTAATTTTTTAAATTGAACAATCATATATGCATTCAATTCTATTTATTTATTTATTTTTGAGAGATACATGCATTCACTTTTATGTAAGGAAATACAAGATTTAATGAAATATGTGTTTCTTTATTTTATCAAATATATACATATATGTCTAAATTTAAACTAAGGAAGATATGCTTATTCAATTCTGTTTATAACAGTTAAATTTTTTTTATATTTAATAGTTAATAATTATTTTTAATTTAAATATTTAGATTTTGATTGTGTTTTGTACTAATTTACTGTAGTTTTTTAAATGTCAATTGTTGAATTATTAATTACTTTTTTTACACTATAATTTAAGAAATTAGTTAATGAACAGTTTTAAATTAAATCTGGGATGTCAAATGCTCAAAACATATTGGAATATATATTTATATATTTACATGGTATGAAAAAAATTTTGTCCTAACATTTAATAAAAAGGAGCAATTACCATTCTTCTTTTAACTCTTCCTCTTCAATTTTTCTTCCGTTTTTTCTTCTTTTAACGCTTGCTTTTTTGGGTTTTCTCTTTTTTTTTTGGCTTTGTGATTTATTTGGATTAGAATTTCATTTGTATTTTATAGCAGGTTCGGAGTATTCTGTGATTTATTGGAAAGTTTCACTTAGTGGTTTCGGTTAAGGTTTTGGCTTGAAGCTTTGGAGCATGAATACCCACCCCATTGTGAGCATCTGTGCATGAAGAGGCTGTGATGTTTTTCTTTTTTCTTCTTTTTGTTTTTTAATTTTTTGTTAGTTAATGGACCATACATGAGGAACGTTTAACCCGTAGCTGGCTTCGGCGACTCAATTGGCGTTTTGATTCATCAAATTAAATTAAGGTGGGTGATTTGTAACAATCATATAGCTGCTTTTCCTTTGCTTCATTGTTGTTACAAATTTGAGCATTGGGGGAAAAATGACCCTATTGTAGCGGGGCGATCTTGATGGGACATGGGTTGTCACGTGTAACGGGAGATCTATAGCCATGGGGTGGTCAATTTCCCCTTTGCTTGATGTTTCTATATATAGATCTGAGCTTCACTGTCAAACTTTAAGGTTTCTTTTTTTGGAAAATAAAGAAAATCTCTTTCTTCAGCTCAAACCCAATTTCAAAGTTAATCTCATTGAATCTTTGTTTTTGTTTGATTTCTCATCTTGAGCTAAAAAATGATCATGAAAAAAATGGAATTATATTGATCCCTTTGCCTATGCAGTTACTTTAAGTGATATTGGAATACAGTAGTTTGTAATTAAACGTTTTCGATTTCGATTTGCATAATTTTGTTGTTTTGACCATTTTTGGCTAAATTTTGTGTGTAGGCATCTTGATGTTGATTAAAATTGGAAAACAAAAGTTTGAAATAAACATTTTCCATTTTGGTTTGTCTAATTTTGTTATTTTGATCATTTTCTTGGTAAAATTTATGGACGGTCATCTTGATGTTTCATAGTATTGGAGAACAAAGGTTTTTAAATAGGCATATCTCACTTGCATTTGCATAATCATGCTGTTTTCATCATTTTCTGCTAAAATTTGTGGTTGGGATAGTTATGTTCAGTAGCAGTGAAGAATATAGAGAAAAAAAGAATTTCTTTGGTGTTTTTATTGAAACTGATCAATTTTATTCTTGCCCCTGTTCCATACCTTAATATTCTTTTTTTGGGCATGAATTTTTACTTGTAATTCTTGATATCATTGGAGAATTGTTCTGTTATCAATGATGTTGATTTCTTGCTTCAAGTTTGAAATGGAATATTCAGTTCTCTGCGATTACAAGACCTATTGGTGAGGACATGTTTTACTAGTAGGCAACGATGATGGGTCTACAGGATAGTCCTTATATTAGAGGGGTGTCTTCAGTGACTATTCATTTTCCCGCGAATTACCCATTCAAACCTCCAAAGGTGTGGGACGAGTTAAATTATTTTTGGAACTATTGATTTTACTCGCTCATAAATGTGTGATTCTATGATTGATGCATCCAAGCAAAGTTTTAAGTAGGGTATTGGCATGTATAATCCAAGATTAAAATCTTAAGAAAAATGTCCCATAAAAAAGAATAACAATGAATGAACTAATCCTAAATTAGTTCTAATATAAGTTCTCCGATTCGTTGCTTGTTAAATACAAATTAAATTGCCATTCCTTTTCGGATCATTGTGCTTAACTCAGTTTATCCTTCTTTTTAAAAGTACAGAATCTGTAATCTCTTACCTATTTTCTCCCATCATGTATCTATAGAAACAGAGCTGCAGGGCATCCAAGATTTACTTTAGATATCTCATTTTATTTCAAGTTGAACACTTCAATTAAAATTTTTGTGTTTAAGTTGAGGGGAAGTGATAAGAATCAAAGATGATACTTTGAAAATCTCACAATAGTTCAATAAAACTAGATTTCTAATTTCTCGATGATATTCTTGTATTGGCTTAGTTTTATAATTACTTAAGTAACTCATTGGCATTAAAATCTTAATATCCTTGATGGGATACTAAGTTAAATTCTAAAAAGTATCAAGGGATATTAGATTTGTATCCAACTGTATCATGTAATTTATAAATTGAAGTAGTGATTTAACTCTTTCTATGGAATTACTATGTAAATACTCTTTTTTCCTCTTTATGGCAATATCATGTGATGCAAAAATTTTGAATTTTAAAATCCTACTTTGATGACTTTACATGTATTAGCTTATGATTGTCTCATATTCTTTCAACTAGCATTAGCTGTTGTCAACTTAGTCGATTGGTTTTAGGCCCATGTGACGTATGTGTTGTAGCTAATATCAAATTTGTTAGATGCACATCTATTGTTGGAAGTACACTATTATATTTAGTTCATATGCTAAATCATTTCATATTGTAACGAAGAATAAGGGAACAAATTTGATAAGAAATCTTCAAAGAAATAAAATGAGCACTGCAAATGAACCTATAGTCATCAGTATATATAATAACATGAACAAGTAGTTAAAGAACATAGGACTGAAGCCAAACTATTGCAGATGCTTATAGTGTCATCCTCTTTAAAATAGAAATTTTTGCTGATCATCTGATTTTGGTTCTCCAGCTTCACTTGAAAATCCTAATTCTTCATATATAATCTAAGAAGCTGGCTATTCACTTTGATGAAGCAAAGGTGGATGGAACAAGTTGTTTGGTGCACATCAAGATTGATCACATTTAAAATAATAATACTAGTTGTATATTATAGACAGATACCTTAAGTAAAGAGTTTATGTATAAGGGTTATAATTATAATGTCACACAAGTTTCTTTAACTTTTTAATTTTATGAATTAACGACAAGGAATATTATTATAATTTCTCAAATCACATATATTATTATCGTAATTAAACCAAACCTAAGGTCGACTGCTAAGGTAATTGTCCCACACTAATTTTTTTTAATTCGTTGAATTGGATCACTAATTATAGATTCAAGTATAGAGTAGTTTCTAAACATCTTAAATAAATTTTTTGTCAAAAACGTGAAGAAAAGGAAAAGAGCTAAAGTTATATATATATATGTGCGTGTATATATATATATATATATATATAGAGAGAGAGAGAGAGAGAGAGAGAGTTGTTCCACATCACATTATGATAGTTTATCTAATGTTACTCTGGTCATGAAAAGCAATAATAATAATTAACAGGTACAGTTTTATAACAACTAAGTATATATTGAACATTCCAAACTCCATGAAAATCTTCATAAATGCTATCAATACACTTCATTTACTCCATATAGTTGTAAATATATATATAACTAACCACATCTTTGTACGTTCAAGTGTACAATTATATAACAAAAATTAAGAGAAAATAACAAAGGATAACTTCAACTGCATTTGTTTACAACAAGAAAATCACAACGGGCGCGGTCGGCTCTCCCCACTAGTTTTTTCATATAAATGGATAAAATTGACCATACCAAAAAGATGATGACAAATAGTTGTAAAAGATAATGGCAATAGTTTTCTTTTACCTTTTCTTTTAGTATTTATTTTTCTATTCTATTTTCTTTAGCTATAATTTCTTTCTTGGCAACTTTATTCTATTCATATTTATCTTCTAATCGTTTTATTCTATACGATAAATTCAAATAAAAATATTCAGTAATAATAAGAAACATTTATCGTTATTTAAAATTAAAAATATTTTTAATTTTACAAATTGAAAATTTAGCACATGCACTGTGTGTTGGTTCGAAAAGTATTAGAACTTGAGTTCAAAGTATTCAAACCCAATTAAAACTCGAGTTGAATTTGTATAACTTTCAAGCCGAGTTTGAACCTAATACTCTTCTTTGTACATTTGCAAGCTGGCTTGTGAGCTCATTTTTTTTTTTTAAAAAAAATTGCATATATAAATATAAAATTATAAATAATTCAATTTATAAAATAATTAATTTTTTTGAGCATGAGTTCAAGCTTGAGCGTTTGAAGATAATAGAATAATCGAGCTCAAACTCAAACTCGAATATATCACTGTCACAAATTCGAACCAAACGAGTCGAGCTGAGCCAAACTGGAACAAAATTTCTCAGCTTATTGAGATCGAGCTCAAACTTGAAAAAAAAAATGTCAAAGCTTGACTTGACTCCGCTCTTTTGCATCCCTAAGTGTGGCAGAATTGCTAGTAATAGTATAAGCAGATAGATATTAAAGATCACAAATTTTCAATAAAAACAAATATGATAATAACAGTCCAACGAAAAATCTACATAAATCGATTTCTGGAATATAGCATATTCATTCATTTTTCCCCCAAAAAAAAAGAAAAAAAACAAAAAAGGAATGAAAAAAGAATATAGCACATTCATTCCAACACAAATATTCTGTTTCGATCAATATTCACGCACTTGACACTCCCCCACGTAACTGAACCCGGCACGTAACCTCTCTCTAGAAGAAATGCTCCTCAAAGCCACATCCACCATTGCCACACCTTCCCTCTTGTTCCTCTCGAAACACCCTTTCTCCCTCCCCAAACTTACCTGTTTTAGGCCCTGTAATTCCTCTCGTATCACCTCCCTGAAACCCTCCTTTATCAGAATGAGCTGGCTCAACAAGCTGGGTTTCGGCGTCCGTTCTGCCACCGACTCCACCGTCGATTCCTCTTCCTCGTCTATTGCTCAGGGGCCCGACGACGACATACCCGCTCCCGGTCAGCAGTTCGCTCAATTTGGGGCTGGTTGCTTCTGGGGGGTCGAATTGGCCTACCAGAGGGTGCCAGGTGTCACCAAGACTGAAGTCGGGTACACTCAGGGGTATCTGCATAATCCCACGTATGAGGATGTGTGTTCGGGTACCACGAACCATTCTGAGGTGGTTCGGGTACAGTATGACCCGAAGGAGTGTAGCTATGATACGCTGCTTGATGTTTTCTGGGCGAGACATGATCCCACGACTCTCAATCGCCAGGTGGGTTTTACCGTTTTCTCTTTAATTTCTGAAATTAGTGCTATTTTTTCTTTTTTCTTTTTGTTTTAAAAAAATTAACATGGGCATGTGGTTGATTTCTGCTTGGAGAGTTGATTTAATCCGTTTCTTGTTTAATTGTTTTCATCTGACATTGAATTTTGATTCGTTTTGGTGTTGTTCTGCTGGATTGAAGGTTTTGTTTGGATGAAGGTTCTTCGTGGAGTCAATATCATTTGAATGAAATCTTTTAAAATTATGGTAATTATGGATATTTTTTTATAATTTGGCAGTTGACGGATTTAATAACTTAGTTTTTGTAAATCAACTCAGAGGAATCTTATTTATACTCATCTAATTTCTTCCATGGGTTAGCTACGTCCCCTTCCAGAGCTTTTACTAGTTCAATTATTGATAAAAGTGTTGGAAAAATAGTGAGGTCCCATTTGGTGAACCAAGATATTGTTTTTTGAACGATGATTTCTGCAATTAATAATGGGAAATGACTGATGATATAATTTAGTGAGAAAACTGCTGCAATTGCCAGTAAGAATTGAACTCTGAAAAGTTATCCAAACATGGTGGGCAAGGTATGTGACAATTTTACCTTCTAATTAGAGATGTTGAAAATATCACTTTGCATAGTTTTTTCTTTAATAAATCAAGATATTGGAGATTTCAAAAGTATGCATATGCACTTGCATGTGCAGACATATTAAATCAAAGTTCAGTTGCATCAGAGTTGCTATATTGAGCTCAAGTTTTTGTGTTCTAAACCTTTGCTATCATGTGCAAAAAGTTTCAAGTGCAAGCGTGTCATTTCACTGCATTCATATTCAAACCTCCCTAGCTCCAGTTTGAATCATCTATTTTAAAATATGTTTCATCTCTTATTCGATTTGTTGTGTACACTATATAAAATAGACTTGAGGCCTAACTCACCTCAAAAGCTAGCTCTGGAGGTGATGATTGTCCTTGACCATATAAGGAGATCTCTACCCATTTGTTTAACCGATGTGAAATTATAAGACACCCCTGCATGCCTAGAGTTGGACATCTGGAGCGTGGAGTAACATGAAATAGGTGGCCCAACATGAGTAATGGGTCTTGTTCTAATACCATATTGAAAATAGACTTAGGGTTTAGTTCACCCCAAATGTAATTATAGAAGTGATAATTCTCCAAGACCATATTAGGAAAACCACTACCCATACATTTAGCCGATGTGGGATTCTAATGACGTGTGTTTATCACTTCCTTACAATAACACTGGATCGTAGGTGCAGTACCCTTGGTATGGATCCACACAAGGGAATAGTCGATGAAATACATTTTGGAATGGAGGATCCAAAACTGATATTGAAAATGGACCTAGGGTTTAGTTCACCCCACATGTAATTCTAGAAGTCATAATTGTCCAAGACCATATTAGGAAACCCGCTACCCATACATTTAACCAATGTGGGATTCTAATGACGTGTGTTTATCACTTCCTTATAATAACACTGGATTGTAGGTGCAGTACCCTTGGTATGGATCCACACAAGGGAATAGTTGATGAAATACATTTTGGAATGGAGGATCCAAAACTGATATTGAAAATGGACCTAGGGTTTAGTCCACCCCAAATGTAATTCTAGAAGTGATAATTGTCCAAGACCATATTAGGAAATCCACTACCCATACATTTAACTGATGTGGGATTCTAATGACGTGTGTTTATCACTTCCTTATAATAACACTGGATTGTAGGTGCAGTGCCCTTAGTATGCATCCACACAAGGGAATAGTTGATGAAATACATTTTGGAATGGAGGATCCAAAACAGCGATTACTCGCTGAACTGGTTGAACAAGCTTCTGTTTTGGTTTCTAAATTGATGTTAAAAACTTCCACACTCTTTCGGCAGGTATTTCTAAATTAGAAAGGTGGTTGTGCCACTAATCATGTATACGGATATGTTAGGTGGGTAAGCTGTTAGTTGCTTAATGCACTCATTCTCATGTACTCAATTCACCAAAATCTCGCCTCAGTTGTTTACGGGTATTTTAATGAATTGTAATCTCTTCATAAGATGCTGCTAGCTCTTAGTCATTCAGTGATTTCTGAATCATATACATACATGCATATTCGTTTTCTAGCAACATCAGTGTAAACCCGCAATTGCAACTTCTGTAATAGTTGATTTGTGTTTACAGTTTGTGCTTTGTTTATGTCCTAGTGGTCAAGAGTTCTCATAGAGCAAATATAAAAAATCGTACATTTTTGTTTAAAAGGTTCATTCAAAGGTTCTGGTGCATTGATGCAGGGAAACGATGTAGGAACTCAATATAGATCAGGAATTTACTTCTACACCCCTGAACAAGAGAAAGCAGCACTGGAGTCGAGGGACCGGCAACAAAAGCTTTTGAATAGGAAGATTGTTACTGAGATACTGCCTGCCAAGAAATTCTACACAGCTGAAGAGTATCACCAGCAGTACCTTGCAAAGGGTGGTCGATTTGGTTTCAAACAATCCTCCGAAAAAGGTTGCAACGACCCGATTCGGTGCTATGGCTGAGCATCCAGTAGTAATGTTAATACAAGTTCCGTACTGTTGTAGATGATGGATGTTTATAGTTTGGGTTTGTGATTTTCTCATTGCAGTCCATCTGATCTAATGCATGTCCGTCATGGATTGTTCTGAGCCTGTAATCTTTAAGTTATCTTAACTGCCATTTTCTGTTAAGCTTTTATGTTGGACTGTCTAAATGGTGGCAAATCTTTGATATTATAGGTTGACGGTAAATAAGTATTCGAGCTTGGCAAAAAGAAGTTATCTATGTGCATTTTTTGCTACAGGATTGTATTCTCGTATGTTTGGTCTGATTTGTCTGTAAGGACAGAGGTATCTTGCAAAGGTTTGGCTCTTAAAGTGATAATTCTTTTTTATCATTGATCAATTGGACGAGTGCTCCCGGAGTTATGCATATCCCTTGGTCTTTTCTTCCTCAATGAATCTCTTCCTCTCTCTCTCTCTCTCTCTCCTCCTTATTTTCTCTGTCAATGTCTGCTATTTCAAATGTTGGCTTGATTGGTCAAAAGTAACTTACTCTACTGTCAAAAGTAATTTTACCGTGCTTCGATTCTTCTCTTAATGAGAGCGTTCTTGTTCTATTGCATGAAGGCCTTGTCCCAATCGATTACTAGTCCTTTCTACTTGTATATCAACTGGAGGTTTCATTGGACGGATTTGTCATGGGCTGTACCACCGTGGCCATATCATTGCCGCTTCTAGTACCACTGATTTTCAGCTTGTGTCTTTTTACAGTCGCAGTATTTTTCTCTGCTTTTCTTGTTTACAGATTTTTAACTTCTCTTTTTCCAAAACTACCACCCATGATTTTCTCCTCTTCCTAGTATGTTAATTGGTTTAGTTTCTTTCCTCTTTATTGTAAATTTGCTTTATCATTTTGTCATCTTTGGCTCTCCATGCCCTAACCCTAATATCCATAGTATCGCTTGTATCGTGGATAAGACAATCGAAGGTTTGGGGAGACAACTCAATCTCACAGAAGAGGAAGTTGATGGTATCATACTTTCTTATCATGTCTAGAGGGAGAGTGGTATCAAACCCTGTGTTTAGTGGGTAGAGTGGTTGCCAGCGAAACATACTTCGAGATTTTTCTTCGATCGAATCTTACCCGTATTCTTCTGTCAATCAAAGGTCTAGATGTGAAACGCTTGATGAATCTCGATTTGTTTTACACTTCAATCATAGACTTGATAGGAAAAATGCAACTGAGGGGTGTTCATGGATCGTCGATAAACATGCATTGGCACTTGAGAAAATACCTTTGAATTTGGATCCACAAGAGGTTAATTTGGATTGGATCGTGATTGTGGTTTGTGTTCATCACATTCCGGCTTTGAAAAGATCAATTGATATGGCAAGACACAGTGGGAACAGGCTGAGTATTTTTATTTAAATGCTACCAACATCTTTGGTTAACCTTGATTCGTGCATGCATGCGAAGAGATTCTGCTGGACGTGACAACGAAATTAAGGAGGGGACTTAATCTTCGGTCGACTAACAGGTCAGTTTTATGAGTTTGTTCACCAATGAGAGGTTACCAACTAGTGAGGTCCCATTTTGTGAATGCATGTGCGATCACTAATTAGTGACTGACAGAAAAATTGTTACTGATTTCTGTGCGTGATGAGGGTTTTTATGACCGTAGCTTGCGGTCACAAACTCGATCACTAATGCTGTCAATGACCGATTTTTGCCTATTTTAGTATCTACTTGTGAGGTCACTTAAGTCTGTTTGTTTGTT
>JACFYI010003673.1:125409-155421 GCA_014898755.1 Handroanthus guayacan
TTTTTTTTTTTTTTTTCCTGTAGTGATACTGAAAAATAGAAAACTCAAAAGACATAAAAACTAACACAACTGCAGTTTAAAAGTGCAAACAAGTGAAGGAAATAATCCAAGCTAAAGCTTGGAGAAACATAAAGTGAAAAGCATATGGAACCCAAATATATAAAGCAAATTTGAAACTATACTTACATGTTCATACAGGATTGGGGACACCTAGCCAGCGTCTCTTCTAGTAGATATATAATCAGCAATTGAACAAATCATGACAAGAATCTAGAATAAATACTACAATAATGACCACAGAATTTAATCATGCAATAAAATTATGCATAAGCACGTAAATATCTATTTTATATAAAGTGACGGAGACTGTAAAACAAATAGGAAATAATGTGAGAGAAAGCAAACATGTTTGAATTGCCAATTATATAAATACAGAGTTTGAGAGAAAGTAACTTCTTACTCGATGAGTTCTAAATATTGAAAATTATTTTCTCAGTAGGATTTTTGGTGAAGAATGAAATTGAACAGAGGTTACTGGATTGGAGGGTTTCCATTATCTTTACATAACTGTATGGAATCTCATAAAAAAGGAAATTTGAATATACAAAAACTGTTATTTCCAAAAAAAAAAAAAAAAAAAAAAAATTGTTCAATTTTGTATAATGATAACTATTAGCCGTGGCAAGCGAATTCCCACCCATATAAATATTTGGTCGTGAAATATCATTTGTGCTTGCCTGTATTTCTTTATTATAATAAAAGCTAACATATAACAATACATATATAACCTATGATTTTATATAATAATAAGTTATAGCAATTTACAACGTTATAGCTATAAATAACATTCAAATGCAATAAATAAATTAATGTCAACATGAATATTTTATTTTATTTAAACTTCAAAGGAAAAAAACACTGCTTTGGAGAGAATTGTAAAAAAACTAGTTAAAGTGGAAAATTAAATTATCAAGAGAGTAGTAATTAGGAATTTCAAATGAATATGGATTAGTGGTTTTATAGATCAAAATAATACAATTTTATTCTTATAGAATTAATTCCTACAATAATATAAGAATTTACATGATGGATTAGTGGATTGGAACCTCTCAGGAGCATTCAATTGGCTTGTATTTGAAAGAGAAACATAGTCTAAAAAAGCCATGAGGAAATACATGATTGTTAGTTGAGGCCACTTAGTAGGGGCATGAAGAAAAGAAGCATTGTAGTTATAATTTGAGAAAATGTCAATGCCTTTATCGTTATGAGTTTCAGATAATGAAAATTCTATTTGATTGGGAGTTGGACGCGAATAGAAAGGCTGGACATGGATGAACATGTGTTAGTGATATTTAATAGGCTTCTCCAAGAAAATTAAAATTTATCCTTCTCCGATCATGTAATTAATGTATACGTAACACATAAAGAGCAAAGTTGAAAAACCAAAATTTGTTATTCACACTGTAAAAACTCTTCTATTTTATATAATATAGATAATGATGATGATGATAATGCTATAGATAGATATAGATAGATATAAACATACAGAATTTGCTTTTATTAGGAGTCTGAAGCGAAGAAGGAAACTGAATATGGATGAACATGGGTAATGGGTTTTAGTAAGTTTCTCCAAGGAATAAAAATTTATTTTATATAATTGATGTGCACGATAATACTAAAGAGCAAAATTGAAAAACCAAATTTGGTATCCACACCTATAATAAAAACTCTTATATTATATATATATATATAGATAATTAATTAAATGATTTGTTTACTTTAAAATTAATTAAATATCCTAAATATATCCTTATGATTTGGGGGTTGTTAGCGCTACCAGTGCATTTTTCCTCTGCTTGTCCGCTGCCCAACATAATACCTTCCGTCAGTATGAGTGAGCGTGTTTTCCCGGTCATGGTCTTTCTATTCTCTGCTTTATTGTTTTAATGGGGCAAATTATTAAGAACAATTAAGGTTTTAAGCGCTATAGTACAATAAAACGCCACCCACTAACTAATAATTCGGGACATTAAGAAATAAAGTTGCGAATTGTAAAATGTTAAATCTAAAATTTTTGTAAAATATTAAATCTAAAATTATAAAATTTTAGTGCTCAAATCAAGAAATCTTTATTCGTCTTTCTGCGTTGATCCTACAGTCAGATCACTAGTTCGTGGCAGTACTGCTAAATGAATCTTCTATTTCAAAATAGTGTTTCATCTCATGTTTCATATTTTAAATACATATCAAGTATATTAAATATTTCCTCATAAAGAGACAAAGTTTTAAATATGAGTTAATAGCAAAAAACCCCCCTATGAAAAGTCTAATTAACAAAAAACCCCCTATGATATAAATATTAGCAAGATACCCCCTCCTGTTAATATTTCCCTTGCTCACCGCACCTCAGCTCCATGTATTGGTTGACCAGATGTATTTTGACAAAAATGCCCTCCCTACATAATATAATATTAGATACTTTTATATACTTAAATAAATAATAAATATTATATTATATGTTATATATATAATAAATATTATATTATATATTTATAATATATATCGTATAACTATAATATTTATTACATATTATGTGTACAGTATATATTTATAAGAATACAATATATATGATATATTATATAAGAATTGAATTTTGTTGAGAGAGAAAAATTTAATCTTTCTAAGAATATATATTTATGATAGTATATAATATATATTTATATATATATATATATATTTGAATATGTATGAAAATTATAGTAGAAAATATTTTGTAACTTGATTAATTCTGGACCATTTATTTCAAGATAAAGATGATAAGGGCAAAAGGGACATTTTATATCAAAATTGTGAAAACCAGCTGCATTTATGCGCGTGAGATCACAACATTGGCCAATAAGGGCCTAAATTGCTTTGACTATTTTACACAAGGGGTTTTTTGACAATTAAAAAAACACAGGGGAGTAATTGCCTCCGTGAAATTTCACAAGGAGGTTTTTTGCAATTAACCCTTTTAAATATTATACACTTTGCATGTACCCATGTAATGAATTAATAGGAGATAGAACATGAATTGGAATAATGGGACCCAAAGCGTGTGGCCATGAGAATTGTGAATTATGTGATCACATAGAATGCAACTACTCCTTACACTACCATTTTTATTACTATTTAAGATTTTTTTATTCTCATATTTTTTTAAATTTCATTTATTTGAAAAAGTAAAATATATTTAAATAATATTGTTCGAATAATATTTTATATAATCTTGAACCGCATGCATAATTGCTAATACAAGTAAATATTTAGTTCGTTGCATTTCAAGTAACAAGTTTGTTAAATACTTTCGTATTGCTTGCATTACTATTTGATATGAAGATCTAACATTTTGACTAACAATATCGAAGTTTGTGAACAACATAAATGATGAATGCTATGATATACTAGCCAAATTTGTCCTTGCGAAGCATATGATATTACAGTGTACAATATAGGTCTTTGAATAACATAGGGTGTGCCCAACATGTATGAATATCATAGGGTAGTCCCAATCCATGACCCAATGAGTCTTGGATAACATAGGATAGAGCAATATGGAATAAGATATTACTATTCCGGTATTTTAGGTATGAGCCTAGGTGGGATAATATCCTACCCATTGATACGCCCAGGCACAGGCGGCACTCTCTTGTCATGATGATTGGAAAGAACCTCTTGTGCATATAGGTTGGGGGAGCAACTATATTAATATCTCTCAATATTCTCCAGCATTGCAGAATCATAATGAATCTATCATCATTTGATTTAGAATCAAGAAAGCCTTCAAATGTCCCCAGCACACCTTTTCCTCACGACCATCACTCATATCAAAGAGATTCTTCATCACCAATTCTTTCTTTAGCTTCCTTGTCTCGCAGCAATTCTCCATTATATACACAAATGAAACTTCATGATCTTACCTCTTCATTTTGTCTTAAAAACTCCACTTTACGTCAAGGACTATGCCTTTATACAAAATGGATGCCTTTGCATGATGGGCCACACGAATGAACTATAGGCTTTGCCCTAACAATGGCTCCATTTTTGTTGAATGGAATCTCGCCCGCATTCTTTAAAACACATGGACATTTTTGAGAACTTGAGCAGCTATTGATGCAGTTGGAACCAATGGGATCGATGCACTGACACCAATGTGGATAAACAATATGTGTTACATAAATGAAAGGTAGTGGTCTATGATCATCTACCCTATTTGTTGCACGTATCTGATGACTATCCTCTCCTTGTGATACATCATCTACCCTGCAGATCTTCGGGCACATTATGGGTTGTCTTGGTTTAGCAAAGATTTGTTGAGATCTTGGTTGGCCTGGCATTCTGTGTAATTCAAATTTGAATATCAATTTATCGTTTTGATCAATCTCATCCCAAAATTTGTTTACCATGTACAATCCATCATACACATACACAACATCGCCTTCACTGTTTGAACCTTTAGATGCCTCCGAACGTTTCCTTTTGTAAGTGACCCTAACTGGATATCGCATTTCCATGCTATTCACCAAAGCAAGATTTCCCTTTTCAAGTCTTTGATCTACGGCTTTTTTAGAAGTCTTCGGGTTCCCACCTTGACCACAATATATCAAAACATCATGTTCTTTAGCGTTATTCTCATAACGGCCTGAATTTACAATGCTAGTTGCAAATTTCCTCCCATCAAGAACCACGTAATCGATGCCAGAAACCAATTGGCAATGAAGGCCAATAACCGCAAGTTCTGTCCTGAAGCGGAACTCATGACCAATTTCAATGCCTGGGATATGCCCAAAAGGCCTCTCCGTATATATCCACATTCCCTGTGCCTTGACACGCTCTGCAGCTTCAAGATGAGGATATTTTGCACCTTTTCCATTCTTTACATCCGAATTATTGTCTTGAAGAATTTTCGTATATTGCTCTTGAAACATCTTTAGAGCCTCCATCGCCTTAAATCCTTGAGGTTGCTCACATGACACAATCCTTAGATTAATTAATTTCTTCTCACTCTCAGAGTACTTAAGCAAGTCATTACTATCGACAATTGTACTACTTAAGTCAGATGCACACTCATCCAAATTCAAAGAACAATGCTTTCGGAGTTTCTCTACACATGCATTTTCAATCAGTTCACAATTAGAATTGCCTTCACTCTGCCGATTAGATTTTGTGCCAATAATTTCAATCCCTTGAGATTGTAGTACGTCGCTGTAATCTCTAGTTACCTTGTGGGAGCTCCTTTTTTCCATCTTTTCTCCTGATTTTAGTACTACGGATGATTTCACACTTTCATAGTCATGCTTAACACATGTTTGCAACATGTGCCGCTCTACAGGTGATAAAATGGGAACTTCCTTTTCACTGTCTTCCCACTTTCTTTTCAATCCAGAAGTTATTTTTCCTTGAACTGCATCAGAGACCGTATCCTTAACTTTCATCATTTTTTCAGAAAGACGTTTTTCTTGCTTCGCTGTCCCTACCAGTGACCTTGTTTCCCTGGCAAATGTTTGTTTATCCTCAGCACCAGACTCATTTATGCACGCTTCAGCCTCAATGATAAGTGCTCTCAGTTTTGCTAAGTCCCGATCCCACAACTCTTCTTGGGAACAGACCTTATTCTCATTTTTCTCCACTTCTTGTCCACCATCATAATTTTTTCCATGCAGTGGAACTGACTTTTCAGGAATTGATTCCAACTGAATTGTTGGTACACTTCGTCCTTCATTACTTCCAGAGGCAAAGGGGCCATAGTGCTCTGGAAAATCCCTATTAACTTCCACCTTTGGGCGCTTAGATATAGAGTTATTGCAGGCATTGGATCGACAATTTGATGTAGAATTCGCAACAGCATTTGGCTTCGGGCAAGTTGTATCAGACATAACTGTGACATTAACAGAAGTACCACAGTTTACAGGAAATTTCCGAACAGCATCAAACTTTCGACGCTTGAAATTAGAAGGGAAATTGTGACTGTTAAAGCCATCATCAATTTCAAATAATTGTTTCCGGTGCATCTTTGGTGGATGGCTTGAATTGGACAATAAACTTTGCTAATAAAGGCAGTAAGATTTGATCTTCCTACATCATTCAAAAACATAATAATATTACCATATCTCAAACAAGAAGAATAACTTAATGAACCCAATTAAGGAGTAGATTCCAAATACAGGCTTACTGTGTACACATAAAATCAAAATATACTACTTTTAGTCATGAGCATTGGAGGGCAATGGGCTGAGACAAATAACTTGTAAACAAGATTTTATTTATTTATTTTTCGGGATAATTACCTCAACACCCCCTGAGGTTTATCATAATTATCAAAACACCCCCTGAGATTTGAATAATTACTATTACACCCCCACTGTACAGTTCAGCTAATACATAGTTACAATTACACCCCCTAAACGTATAGGTGTATTACAATTACATCCCCTTAACTTATGCATATATTACAATTACACTCCCTTATTTAGGGGGTCTACTTGTAATGTTTAATATTTTTAGGGGGTGTAATGGTAACTATCCAAATTTCAAGGGGTGTAATGGTAATTAACCAAACTTCAGGGAGTGTTTTGATAATTATATCAAATCTCAAGGGGTGTTGAGGTAATTATCCCTTATTTTTTTAAGAGAAGTGATTACAGCCAATTCAATACATCAATATTAATAAATCAACACTTCAAAAAAAATAAAAAATCCATTAATACAAAATAAATCCTGTAAACTATCGTCGAGAGACAAATCCTCCCGGTAGATACAAGTCCACACGTTAACAGGATTTAAACTCGCAACCAAAAAGTTATGGGACTTCCTTGTAAAGAAAATGGAACAACATTAAATACAACAAATCAAAGAAAATCAAAGAATTCTCATTAAAATCAATACAGATGAGAAGTAAAAACACAAACTCGGGAAGATGATGGATTGAAACAAATATAGGCAAAGATGAAAACCTAATCGACTCACATTAGATAAAAACAAGAAAAAGAAAAACCCATGACTATTCATCAGACAGAACAACAAGCATAAGACAGGGTTTATGTAGTTATATAATCTTTAAAACTTCTGCCATAAAAAAGAAACTTCAGAATAAAAGGGAAGAAGAACATACTGTTTCGGATTTGAAGAATGAAATCAGAGAGCCACCCACAGCCAATGATTCATAGAAGGCATTATCTCTCCGAATTTTGTTGTGGAGAAGACTATGCCGCAAGACGCTTATTTATAGGAAAACTTTTCCTTGAAGTTAAGACTCCTATTCCAATTCGAATAGTCACAACACATGGAACTTTCCAATGGAATTGGGTTTTTTAAGGTATTTTCCTTTGGAGTCACTAACCTACCCCATATGGGATTGCAACCCTATATCAGAAAGGATTCTCCTTCGGTTCTTTTTTATTCCTATTTTATTTTATTTTACTTTATTTTATATATTATTATTATTATTATTATTTGAATAAAGAGGAGAATTTCACTTTTTTTATCCACACAATATTAGAAAAAAGAATGAAAGAAGTACCATTGAAACAATCGTCTTTGTTAAATTATTCATTCATTAAAGAGTGAAATACACTTTGCTTCTTGTACTATATTTTATGTAATACTTACATCCTAAACATAAAAAATCATCCCTTACGTGATTGCCCCCTGACATTAGTTAACCATTAGTTTTTCTGTTAAATGGTGTGAACTTATTATCACATTACCCTCCTATGCTTATTTAAGCATGTGAGCTCTAGACATTCTCAATATTTTTCCTTCATCCATCACAGTCCAAAATTTTGCACCTCAATTTTTATCATTCAAAATTCTATATTTTATTTTCTTTAAATTCTAAAAAAATATTGAATAATTTTATAAATTCAAAAACTCTGATGCTATTTATTTTAGCAACTCAAATCATTATGTAATTTAATATTTTAAGTATAACTACATCTATTCTCTATACTTTATTGTTGCAAGCAAATACCCATATAATGTATTCTGTCTCATTTTGGTTCTACAAGAATATAAATATGAATCACAAGTGAAACTATATTAAAATTATTTCTCTTCCTTATAAATTTTGTACCCATATATGTTTTATCTTTTTCATATGTATTTTCTGCTTCAATTATTTGGATTTTTTTATAATCATTTTTATTTCATACTAGTGAACTTAATCTATCATTATATAAAAATTAAGTTTCATAAATGATAAAAATATGGGAAAGATTTAACTAATTTGTTTGATTTATATAGACATTTGCCCGTAACAATTCATTATCTGGAACATGGGTATTTATACCTTAAAAATTAATCAAATTATGACTTGAATAATTAACATAAATAACATGTGAGTCAAGATTTATGAAATTATTCACTATTTTAAGAATATAAAGAAAATAAAATATAAAAATTTGAATGATGAAGATTGAGAAGCAAAAGTTTTTACGGGAAATTGAATTAAGATAAAATATTGAGGATGTGTTTGGACTTCGGACTTTAGACTTTGTAACTTGTATTCTTAAATAAGAGTAGGAAGGATAATTTCGTAATAAGCATGTCTCATTTGACAGAAAAACTAACGATTAACTAAGTTATGGATAAGTGATGGTTTTTCATAGTACTGTGAATAAGTATTACATAAGGAATAGTACGAGCAGCAAAAAGTGTATTTTACCTTATATTAAATTAAAGAAAAAGAGAAAAAAGCTCAATCATCATACTAATACCCTCACGGTTATTCATACAAGAAGTTCCATTTTGCAGCATACGCAACTAAAAATAGTTTCCCGTGGAGCAAATGAGCACAACCCAAGGCAATTCGTTTTCTGTTTAGAACAATTGGTTTTGATATGCTAAAATCGTGTTAATTTGTAATTTTTCTTCAGTGTTAAGCAAGATGATCACTAAAGCAATATTTTTGGGGCCTGAAATAGCCAGCATGCAGTGGTGCCACGTTTCTGTGCTATACATGGAACTATTGGGCATTTGCTATGCCATTTCTTAGGCATTAAGACAAGGTAATTGGCAGACTTAAAATTCCATTTGTGGGGGAGCTTATCTGCATGTAGCATGTGAGGCAATCTTAGACAAAAATTTGAGAGAAAAAATAAAGCGTAGAAATTTTATAATAGTGCATTTCTATATATATTTTAGCCTCTATTTTATCAAAATATCTTTCAATTCTATTTTTGCATTCTTGTGGTACCGGAGCCACCCTTGGCCTTATATTCCTTCATATATAAAAGAAAAATAGGTTCGACTAGTAACACTGAGCTTGTCTTCACATATTTCCAACAAAATTCCAATCATTATTGGACAAGATTATGAGTTATGGAGTGTCCTAATGCAGACTTTGTTCGTGCCCCATGAACTCTAGGTTATTGTTGAAGAGGGGTGTGGAACCTATACTGTAATACCCTGAGATTTCCTTAGTTTGAAATTTACAAATCGTCAATTTTATAAATTCAAAATGATTTCAATAAAATGAGAAACGTTTTAATGTCAAAAACACGCACCACATGTTCCAAATATTTTCTCTCGATTGGGCCTCGATCTCTTCCATCATTCCACCCCAATTAACTCTATTTAGCTCAATTAATGGTCCCAAAACATTACCCACAACTTTAGTTTATATATATATGTATATACATAAAACACTCAAATGAATATATATACATATACATACACATATGTACACACCTACAATCAGATTTTTGGGAATTGTAATAGCATGCCCATCCTTACCTTTTGGTAGAAAACTCCATGTTGGTTGGTAGAACCCATACCTCAAACTAGACAAGCCAACCACTCTCCTATCTCTCCCTCTATAAATAGAAATGAGACTTGTTACCACCACTTTCCACACCCAAAAATCTGAAAAACCAACTCACGTTTCACTCCTCTCTTCTCTCACTTTCGGCACTTCCACACCATACACACTTGCACATTGGAAATTCAAGTTTAAAGGAAAAATCAAGGAAAATCTTGGTAGTGCATCCTCTCCCATTCGGTAAGTAGAACTTGATTAAGATCATATCACTTTGATAATGAAATTTTAGAGCTTGACACAAGTATTTACGACTTGGTTTAAGGCTTTGATTCGGTTTTCAACTCGGACTCGGAGTTCATATTCTAATCACACTTAAGACTAAGATAAGACTTCTGGAGCCTTGCCTTCCTTTCATATGCTTATAAGCTTCCCCATGATTTGTTCTTTTTGCCATGCTGAGCTTGTTGAATTCATGATCATGTTGGTTATTGTTATTTGAGCTTGGTAGCTATGATCGATTTGTTCTTGATTATTCTGAGCTCAAACCATTGAAATTGCAATCCAAAACCTCATGAACATCTTTGACATCCTATCTCAGCTTTGGATTAGATTTAGATTTTGGACTATGGACTAAGATAATGATTCAACCAAAGAATGAAAGAAGATGGAAAAATATGGACTTGAAAATATGGTTTCCGACAAAAATTCTTATTCTTTGAGAAATCTTAAACCAAAGTTTAAACCTATGATTTATAAATGTTATCACACTTAAGAATATCTCAAAAATATGTATTTGGAACAAAAATGAAAGATTTGATACAAAAATAAAAGAGAGAGAAGTAACAAATAAACTTGGAAAAAAATGGATTTTTAGTTATTTTCCTGAATTTTTAAAAATGTCTAGACTTGGAATTTAATAGAACATACTTTATAAAAGTTGTAGGAAAAATTATGAAGATTTTCCATAAAATAAAAAAAAAAAAAATTTACTACACACGGTACTGTTCACGGCGCGACCGTGCGTGAATAGTACCGCGGTCGGGCCCAGACTAGGAAGTTGCACCATTCGGCACGAGCGCGCCCATTCTTGAGCACGGTCGCGCCCGAGACAGCCCCTAAACTTCTGATTTTGTAGTTTATGCTATTTTAAACCCGTTTTTCACCTCATTTCATTGATTTAAATATTTTCAAATGATTATTTTCTTAACCCTATATCCAAATCGAATGAGTTTTAAATTTAACGTTTATTTCCAAATGATTATTTTCTTACCCTAAGATATGATTCGAATGAGTTTTGAATTTGACATTTGTTTTCAATTGATTTTTGACCATACTTAACCTCTCTATATGTGTCTATGATTCCGAAATACAATATCTCTAGCCCATAGCCAAAATTCCAAAACCGATTCGTTAGGTTGAATTAATTGATCGTTTGAATTCCTGCCCCAAATGGCTATATGTTCGATATGTTCTGATACGTTCGATATGTTCTGATACATTCGTTATGTTCTGATACTTTCCGTTTACCTCCAAGCCTATATGTTTGCATATAAGTTGATTAGACCGAATGGGCCCTGGAGGTAGGGTCCTGAAGGATATGTTTGAGACTCGTGGTCGACCATGCTGCGGCGACTGTGTCTCACATACGTATGACTCTGCTTGAGCTTCGGCTCGGAACTGTAAGTTTATGACTCTCCTTGAGCTTCGGCTCGGAGTTGCATGTTTATGACTCTCCTTGAGCTTCGGCTTGGAGTTGTATGTTTATGACTCTCCTTGAGCATTTGTTCGGAGCTGTAAGTGGAGTGATAAAGATGACAGACCCACCAAACATTTGAATCAGCCTTATAAGTTTTATTGACATGAATGTGACATATGATTTATTATATCCATTTGTCCTGTTCATTCTATTATCCTGAATTGTTATATGAGGTCACATTCATGATTTCCATTCTTGATATGCTCTTCGTTGAATCTTGTACTCCTATCCCAAGCCATAAGTTTTACTAGGTTAGTGGACTCATGATTTCATAAATATTATGTAGGTTCTTAGACCGTGGATTTAATGATTGAAGCCCCGTGTTAGTACATGGCGTTCCTTTTGGGATTTATGTATATAAGCTTGTATCTTGGTATGTTGAACGTTTAGATTTATGACTTATTAAGGATGTATAGATTGTTAGCTTGTAATAGTTAGGATATCCGGATGTAAATTTTGGTTTTGTTGGTTCCCGTTTGAACTACAGATATGTTGGGCTTGTAATTTCGATCCTTTAATGTGTTTAGGAAATTTCCAACTTGCAATTGTAGAAAACTAAGTTATGAAATTGTGTTTTGAAATTTCTGTTTATGGTTTTAGTTAGTTTCTGATTGAGAGTAGCACTTCAGAATTCGGGGTGGAATGCACTGGAATCCGGGGCGTTACAGGTAGTATCAGAGCTCTGGGTTTCTTTGGAAAAAGACTCGAGCTATGCTGGAATTAGATCCTTGGGGATAAGAACTTCTTTGGACTTATATCATAGGCTTGGACTAAATTAAGTAATGACTATTTGGTATGATGGATAATGCTTAAATGTATCGGATTACAATTGGGAGGCCTACCAAGATGTGAACCGCTATATTTATGCATTAACCATTTGATTTTAGGAAAATTAAGATAAGCATATATGATGCCGAATTGTGTTGGGTTAAGTATTAACCATAGGAAGAGATGGACAGAAGAACGGAGCTTTTGTATATCGTTGATCATAGGATTCAGGAAATCTTGGTGTCAAGATAGATTTGTTATTACATCTACGATTTTACTAGCCATTTGCGATTATTGATCATATCGTAGTTATGATGAACCGGGAAAAAAACATAAAACGACTACAATGAAGGAGTTGGAGTATAGTCTCAAACATGGGATAGTTAACAAAGTGAATTAATGGAACTTTTAGTATGGAATTAGATGAAAAGGATAAGGCGCTAGCTTGGATTGAGGGACAACTAGCAGAAAGGGATGAAATAAGATTGAACAATGCTAAGAATGTTAGGAATGTTGTTGGAATAAGTACCAAATATGAAAACAAAGGGACCAAGGATCCTAATTAAGTTAAGATTAATTAGAAGTTGAAATGTTAAACATATCTAGATATGGCTGTGTTAGGGATTTAGATGCATAAGTACTCGTGAGTAGCAACCTCAAGTATGCCAAATTTTGTAGAGTCGAATGGCGATTATGATGATGGAAACTACGTGTGATATAGTAGTGATTATGTAATCATTTCCTTTACTTGTTTTGTAAGGTAAATTAGTAACCAGGCATTTTGCTGATTAGTGAGGAATATCTTGAACTTAACGAACATGGGAATTTAGTATTGCTAATCTTGAGCCTTGATGGTATGTTTTGTGGCGAGCCAATTATGAATCTCTGAGATAATAGAACATTGGATTGACATCAAGAAACCTTATGGACCACTGTGTGATCAATATGGTGACAAGAATAGAAACCGCCATGAACAAACCCCCTAGGAAACATGATAGGCCAAAATGAGTTCTATATGAGGAAATATGGGCACCAGAAAACTCAAGAAATATAGAGAGTTCTTTACCCAAGAAAGGCCAAATAAGAGAACTTTCCCAATGAGAAATAGGTTGCAGTCACTTGTAAACTAATAACGACAGTCGGTTAACCTAGAATGTGCTGACAAGAAAAGTTTAAAGGATCAATCGTTGACTAGGTTTTGAGATTTAAACCAACCAAGTTCAAGAATGAGCTTGATAATATGGAAATAGAAGCGTGATTCGGGAATTTCTATTAGTAACAGTATATGAGGCGGAAAATAATCAGATGATCCAGTACGCCTTGCATAAACGAAAAGTAAAAGATAAAAAGTTCATTGAGGCGGTTGAAAACCTGAGCCAATGTACTAGTGAGAGAACGAGGGATGGACCCTACGCAAGGATTGGAAAGTAGTACCTTAATTCGAGGTTTTGTGCCAAACTTCCTTTAGTCCTAGAGCTGTGCATTCTTTTATATCAGCTATGTGTGCTAAAGCGAATAGGTTCGACTCAGAAATGATGAAGATCCTCTATGAAGTATAGAACCTAGAAGAGAACCTTAAGAAACTTGTATCTGAATTCTCTTGTGATGATAGAGAAATAAGAAGTTGTCGCTTGTCCTACCAAACCGCCCACCCAAAGAGGCCTTACATAAGTAAAACAACATGTTCGAATCCTAAATTTTTAAGCCCAAGAACTTAAGAATCGTAAGATGCTCGAAGTTAAGATCTTCTGAGAGTGTAATACCCCGAGATTTCCTTGGTTTGAAATTTACAAATTGTCAATTTTATAAATTCAAAACGATTTCAATAAAATGAGAAACGTTTTAATGTCAAAAACACGCACCACATGTTCCAAATATTTTCTCTCGATTGGGCCTCGATTTCTTCCATCATTTCACCCCAATTAAACTCTATTTAGCTCAATTAATGGTCCCAAAACATTATCCACAACTTTAGTTTATATATACATGTATATACATAAAACACTCAAATGAATATATATACATATACATATACATATGTACACACCTACAATCAGATTTTTGGGAATTGTAATAGCATGCCCATCCTTACCTTTTGGTAGAAAACTCCATGTTGGTTGGTAGAACCCATAACTCAAACTAGACAAGCCAACCACTCTCTTATCTCTCCCTCTATAAATAGAAATGAGACTTGTTACCACCACTTTCCATACCCAAAAATCTGAAAAACCAACACACGTTTCACTCCTCTCTTCTCTCACTTTCGGCACTTCCACACCATACACACTTGCACATTGGAAATTCAAGTTTAAAGGAAAAATTAAGGGAAATCTTGATAGTGCATCCTCTCCCATTCGGTAAGTAGAACTTGATTAAGATCATATCACTTTGATAATGAAATTTTAGAGCTTGACACAAATATTTACGACTTGGTTTAAGGCTTTGATTCGGTTTTCAACTCGAACTCGGAGTTCATATTCTAATCACATTTAAGACTAAGGTAAGACTTCTGGAGCCTCGCCTTCCTTTCACATGCTTATAAACTTCCCCATGATTTGTTCTTTTTGCCATGTTGAGCTTGTTGAATTCATGATCATATTGGTTATTGTTATTTGAGCTTGACAGCTATGATCGATTTGTTCTTGATTATTATGAGCTCAAACCATTGAAATCGTGATTTAAAACCTCATGAACATCTTTGACATCCTATCTTAGCTTTGGATTGGATTTAGATTTTGGACTATGGACTAAGATAATAATTCAACCAAAGAATGAAAGAAGATGGAAAAATATGGACTTGAAAATATGGTTTCCGACAAAAATTCTTATTCTTCGATAAATCTTAAACCAAAGTTTTAAACCTATGATTTATAAATGTTATCACACTTAAGAATATCTCAAAAATATGTATTTGGAACAAAAATGAAAGATTTGAAACAAAAATAAAAGAGAGAGAAGTAACAAATAAACTTGGAAAAAAATGGATTTTTAGTTACTTTCCTTAATTTTTAAAAATGTCTAGACTTGGAATTTAATAGAACATACTTTATAAAAGTTGTAGAGAAAATTATGAAGATTTTTCAAAAAAAAAAAAAAAAAATTTACTGCACACGGTACTGTTCACGGCGCGACAGCGCGTGAATAGTATCGCGGTCGCGCCCAGACCAGGAAGTTGCGCCGTTCGGCACGAGCGTGCTCATTCTTGAGTGCGGTCATGCCCGAGACAGCCCCTAAACTTCTGATTTTGTAGTTTATGCTATTTTAAACCCGTTTTCACCTCATTTTATTGATTTAAATATTTTCAAACGATTATTTTCTTAACCCTATACCCAAATCGAATGAGTTTTAAATTTAACATTTATTTCCAAATGATTATTTTCTTATCCTAAGATATGATTCGAATAAGTTTTGAATTTGACATTTGTTTCCAATTGATTTTTGACCATACTTAACCTCTCTATGTGTGTCTATAATTCCGAAATGAAATATCTCTAGTCCAAGGCAAAATTCCAAAACTCATTCGTTAGGTTGAATTGATTGATCGTTTGAATTCTTGCCCCAAATGGCTATATGTTCGATATGTTCTGATATGTTCGGTATGTTCTGATACGTTCGTTATGTTCCGATACGTTCCGTTTACCTCCAAACCTATATGTTTGCATATAAGTTGATTAGACCGAATGGGCCCTGGAGGTAGGGTTCTAAAGGATTATGTTTGAAACTCGTGGTCGACCGTGCTGCAGCGATTGTGTCTCACATACATATGACTTTCCTTGAGCTTCGACTCGGAGCTGTGTGTTTCTGACTCTTCTTGAGCTTCGGCTCGGAGCTGTAAGTTTCTGACTCTCCTTGAGCTTCGACTCGGAGTTGTATATTTATGACTCTCCTTGATCATTTGTTCGGAGCTGTAAGTAGAGTGATAAGGATGACAGATCCACTAAACATTTAAATCAGCCTTATAAGTTTTATTGACATGAATGTGACATATGATTTTTTTATATCCATTTGTCCTGTTCGTTCTGTTATCCTGAATTGTTATATAAGGTCACATTCATGATTTCCGTTATAGATGTGCTCTTTGTTGAATCTTGTACTCCTATCCCAAGCCATAAGTTTTACTGGGTCAGTGGACTCATGATTCCATAAATATCATGTAGGTTCTTAGACCATGCATTTAATGACTGAAGCCCCGTGTTAGTACATGGCGTTCATTTTGGGATTTATGTATATAAGCTTGTATCTTGGTATGTTGAATGTTTAGATTTATGACTTATTAAAGATATATAGATTGTTAGCTTATAATAGTTAGGATATCCGGATGTAAATTTTGGTTTTGTTGGTTCCCGTTTGAACTATAGATACGTTGGGCTTGTAATTTGAATCCTGTAATGTGTTTAGGAAATTTTCAGCTTGTAATTGTGAAAAACTAAGTTATGAAATTGTGTTTTGAAATTTCTGTTTATGGTTTTAGTTAGTTTCTGATCGAGAGTAGCACTCCAAAATTCAGGGCGAAATGCACTGGAATTCGGGGCGTTACATATGCTCTAGAGGAAGAACCCGATTTAATAGCAGCAAATAAATAGGAGCATAATGAGGACAAGACCAAATACGCAAGAGTTTTGTCCTTTATGCACTAAGGAGCAAGCCGATCTATCGTTCCACTCATTATGGGTGTAAAAACATCAAAAGATACTGTTGGGAAACTCTAAGAAAGAAATTAAGAGGTTATGCAAAGTTAATCGTTATTAAATTACAAAATTTGTGGTGAGATTTTGATAATCTAACCATGAAACATAATATGTACAAGAATTTTTTTCAAGAGTCTCTATAGTAGTTAATCATGTTAGAGGGTATGGTGATGCTATTGAAGATCGAAAATTGTGGAGAAAGAGCTAAGGTGTTTGCTTGCGAAGTTTGAGCACATATTTGCTGCAATAAAAGATCCAAATATTTTTCAAAGTCATCTTTTGATGAACTTATGGATTCTACCTAACCCTCGATGGAAGGCGACGAACATGGCTCATCTACCTTGAGGCCTTGGCCAACGAAACGTGCCACTGGGGCCATGAGGCCACTACTGCGAGTCAGCAAGTGAATGGCTAGCACATGCGCCGCTTCCAGCTCGAATTCTAACTTAGGCATTTAGTCATAATCCAATGCAGGGTAACTTCGAGCTACTAGCTTTTCAATCAAGTGCGATGACAAATTGTGCAGATCAACGGTTTCTCTCGTATTAGGTTGAACTACTATTGTGACGCTATCATTAGTAGGATAAAACTAACCTATCTCATGATGGTTTAAACCTGGCTCATGTTGTTTATTGGTGGCCAAACAATCCAATACTTGGTGAATTCTGCTTCAAAATAGTACAAGGAGCTGCATTGATGGATAAAAAAGCAACATCGCTATGAACACTTGCCTGCCAAAAGTCAGTTATCCCTATGATAATTTGTAGCCGAATCCATAATAGATACTTTCAAGCTAACTTTATCAATGAGATTCACCGTAGCTATAGTAAACATTAATGTATGCTATGGATAGTTTGTAGCTAATTTGTAGCTCTAGCTATGAAATTAATTTCCTAGCAAATTTTCCACAACAAATGCCTAGTTTTTTGGTAGTGATTTTTAAATAGTTATAAAAATCAATCATATTTCAATCTCTATAAAATTAAGAGTAAATTGCACTTTGCCCCCCAACCTATAGGGTCTTTTGCACTTTGCTCCCTATTTTTTGCGAATGTGCACTTTGCCCTATTTAACGGATTCCGTTAAAATATTCGGGGGATATTCCGTTTTTCTACAGTTGACCCCTTTATGATTAAACGGAATATCCCCCGAATATTCTAATGAAATCCGTTAAATGGGGCAAAGTGCACATTTTTCAAACGTTGGGGGGCAAAGTGCACATTCGCAAAAAATAGGGAGCAAAGTGCAAAAGACCCTACAGATTGGGGGGCAAAGTGCAATTTACTCTAAAATTAAAATTACAAAGTATAAGAAGCTTTTAGCTAGGTCATGCCCCATTCACGATTTATAATTCCCATTCTTTTTACTAGCTAATAAAATTATACTAATACAAAAGATCAATTAGTTTTCCATATGTTAATTGAAGATTAAGTATTGTAGAACAAAAGATTTGGAATGGTTTGGCCATCTCTCATTTTAATTTTCTAAATATTTCACAATATCAAATAATATCTTTAATATACATTAAAAAGATTTTTTTTTTTTTTTTTTTGGGAAAGGAAAATATTTAATAAACTTAATATCAATACATCAAATCAATAATATTTAAAATCAATAACTTAAAATAATATCTCTAACCAAGGTACTATATCCGTATCTAGAAATATTCGAATATATCCATATTTGTATATATTGGCTAGAATTCCAAACATGGATACAACAATATTTGCATTCGAAATATTCGCGTTCGAAAAATTGTTTGCATTTGCACATAATATTATATGTAATTATATATATACTAGAATGTATAGGCATTAATTTATGTAGAAAAATAAAATTTAAAAATTATATGCTATATATTAACACTTTACGTTATGCTTAAGTATTTGAAGTAATTTTACTTATGAATTTTAATTTTTGCGCATTAATAAAATAAATTCAAATATTTAAAGTAATAAATGCAGATAACGAATGAAGATTATGGATAATGGATATAATAATGTCTCGATATTATATTTATGTCTTATTTGTTAAAATGAATACCGAATATTCGAATATCTAACCAATATCCTACGGATGTGAATACGAATACGAATACTCATTTTTTATATCCGATAAAATTCAAATTCATATATCCGCACCTGTTGATCCGATAATAAGCAGATGCAAATATGGATGTACTAACATCCCCTTCCGAATATATGTATTGATAGGCTTAAAATCCACACAAGTTTTAGCGTTTTCCACTATTTTCAATTTTGTTTCTCTGTTTTCTTTATTTCTACTTTTCCATCCAAAATTGGAAAAAAAGGGGAAGAAAAAGAGAGTCTAACCCTATGTTTGGTTTAAGATTTTTGATCATGAAAAGAAAATACTATAAAGAAGGAAAAAGAAAAGAAATATAAAATTTCTAGTTTGTTTGGTAATTCAAGGAAAACATTGAAGAAAGAAACAAGGAGAACAAAATTTGTAACATATTGGAGCAAGAAAGAGACCTAAATAACCTTTTCTTTCATTTTCCTCATCATTTTGTGAGGAAAATAACTTTTGAACAAGAACAAGAAGGAGATAATACCAAATGTGCTTTTCATAAATAACATTTTCCATTCTTGAACAGGGACGGATCATAAAAACCAGAGTATGTACCACAAAAATCAACAGAAAGTACCAAAGATCTGAACATCAAGAAAACTTACATATCATCCACAAACTTTGTGGGAAGCAGGACAATGGCAATGAGCAGCAGAAAATATTGAAGGAACTGATCAGCCACAACGGCTGTTTACGTGCAAACTTACCAAGAAATGCATGCCATGACGAAACAGGAAGTGCTAACAGTCTTAATACTTGAAGATTGCACTTTTCCAACATCTCGTGTACTCCGGTCTCTGATTAAGATAACATCTGTATTTGTGTATCCCTGGGAGATCAAGAATGCATTCTGATTTGAAAAAATCGTTACAACAGATCACCGACTTGTAAGGAATTAACTTTTTTCACGTTTGTGTCAGTTGCTGCTCCTCCTCCTTGTTCTACACTGATTCTTACCTCCCTCCATAACATCTTTGTCATCCTCGATTTCTTAGAGAAATTTAGCATATGCTGCAGCACATTGCTGAAGGGCTGAACCAAAATTCCGAGAAATCCAAGAAAATTAAGCCTGAAAAAGGATTGCTAGTACATCCTCCCGGTGCATTTGCGAGAACCACAATGACACTCTTTTGTCTTAATATTTCCATTGACATCACAAATTTGGCCCATCTTATAATTATAATCATAAGTAAGCTCCTGTAGAGGAGGGATATTCTTGGTTGCGAAAAACATAATATGTGGCATTCTCTTGTCATCATGATCGTAAAGAACCTCTTGAGCATATAGGTTAGGGGAGCAGCTATGATTAATAAATCTCCCAATATTCCCCATCATTGCAGCATCAATAACAAATCCATCATCACATATATCAAAGAGATATTCATCATTACCAATTCTTTGTTCAGCTTCCTTTTCTCGCAGCAACTCTCCGACATATTCACAAATGAAACTTCCGGAGGAAATACACCTTCGCGATCTTAAACCCCAACCTCTTGATTTTGTCTTAAAAATCTCTAACTGATGTCGAGGACCATGCTGGCTGACTCTATTCATACAAGAAGGGGGGCATTTGCACGAAGGGCCACACTCGTGAACTATAGGCTTTGCCCTGACAATGGATCCCTTTTCATTGAATGGAATCTCGCCTCCATTCTTTAAAACACAGGGGCATTGTTGAGAATCTGAGCAGCCATTCACACAATCACAACCAGTGGGATCAATGCGTTGAAACCAATGTGGATAAATGATGTGTGTTATGTAAATGAAAGGCCGTGGCCTATCATCATCTACCCCATTCATTGCACATATAGGCTTATTCTCTTTTCCTAGAGATACATCATCATCTACCACACACGTCCCTGTGCGCATTATGGGTTGACAAGGTCTTGGTTGGCCGGATATTCTGTGTAATTCAAATTTGAAGACCAATTTGTCATTTTTATCTCTTTCGTCCCAAAATTTGTTTACCGTGTACAGTCCATCATACACGTACACAAAATTGCCTTCGTTGTTAGTACCTTTGGATGCCACCAAACGTTTTCTTTTATGAGTGACCCTAACTGGATATCGCATTTCCATGCTGTTCAGCAAAGCAACATTTCCCTTCTCTAGTTTTTGATCTACTGCTTTTTCGGCATTCTTTTGGTTCCCACCTTGACCACAATATATCAAAACATCATGTTCTTTAGCGTTATTCTCATAATGGCCCGAATTCACAACACTAGTTGCAAATTTCTTCCCATCAAGAACCACGTAATCTATACCAGAAACTAACTGGCGATGGAGGCCAATAATTGCAAGTTCTGTCCTGAAGCGGAACTCATGACCAATTTCAATGCCTGGGATATGTCCAAAAGGCCTCTCCGTATATATCCACATCCCTGCAGCCTTGACACGGTCTGTTGCTTCAAAATGAGGATATTTTATGTCTTTTCCCGTTTTATTCTGTGCTTTATTCTCCAGCAAAACTTCTGTATATTGCTCATCAAACATCTTTAGAGCCTGCCACACCTTATATCCCTGAGGTTGTTCATGCTGCATGCTTAGATTAATTAATTGCTTCTGATTCTCGGAGTAATTAGGCTCATCATTATTGTTAACCATGGTATTACTTAAATCAGAATGCAAAACAATAGCATGATGATAATTAACGTTAAACTTCTCTAACGACTCGGCTTGCTCCTTTGTACCTGAAGGTGCACATACATCCACATCCGAAGAACTGTGCTCCTCAAGTTTTTTTACATGTTTAGTTTCAGTCATTTCACAATCAGAAAGGCCTTCGCCTCCACTTGGCTGATCAGATTTTGTTCTAAGAGAACATGAGTCTACCAAATCAACAATTTCCTTTCCTCGAGATTCCACCATATTTTCCTCGATCAGACCTTTTTCTTGTTTCACTGCCTCCAATGGTGGTCTTAGTTCCCTGACGGAAATTTTTTTATGCAAGACATCAGAAGACGGAAGCTCATGAACTCCTTTGGATTCAGGCAGAAAGCCTTCTGATGCAGGAACATCTTTAAATGTTAGACATGTAACATCAAACTCATTCACTAACTCTTCAGCCCTAGTAATAATTTTTGTCACATTTCCTAAGTCACAATTCGAAAATTCCTCTTGCTTACAAAACTTATTCTCATTTTTAGCCATTTCTATTCCAACATCATCTTTCCCATGCAATGCAAGTGACTTTTCAGGGTTTGATTCCACATTAGTTGTTGGTACACTTCTCAATGGCACAGCCGGTATGGCCACATCACATTTTGACACATCTGTATGGCTGGGGTCTCTCGCATCACCAGACGGCCATTCACTTTCTCCTTCACGACTTCCAGTGGCAAAGGGGCCACAGTGCTTTGGAAAATACCTAGTAACATCCACCTTTTGGCGCCTAATATTAGGTAGACAATTACCGCAAGCATTGGCATCACAAGTTGATCTAGAATTGCACTTAGCATTTGGTTTCAGGTGCGTCATATCACACAAAATTGTGACATGAGCAGGGGTACCACAGTTTACAGGAAAACTCCGAACAGCATCCAATTTTCGGCGCTTGAAACTAGAAGGGATATTGTGATCATTAAGACCATTAATTTCGAATAATTGCTCCACTGGCATCTTCTCTTTGAATTTGCCAATAGTCTGTGCGAATGAAAGCAGTGAGATTTAACCTCCCTACAGCGTTAAAAAGCGTAATGGGATTACCAAATCTCAAACAAGAAGAATAATACAAACTAGAAAACCTATACTATGGTTCAAGGACTTTGGTGAGGAAAAGGAAAGAAAATACTAAAGGAAATATCTTTGTTTGTTTGGTTAGTGAGGAAAATATTAAGGAAAGGAAAAATTGAGGAAAAATGTAGTTTGTTTTCCTCACAAAATAGTGAGGAAATTGAAGGAAAAGCTTATTTAAGCCTTTCTCTTCCAAAACATTTTGAATTTTCTTCTCCTTCTTTCTTTCCTCAACGTTTTCTTTGGATAATTGAACATCCTTCAAATTTCATATTTCTTTTCTTTTCTTTTCCAGGCCATGACGTTTTCTCTTTCTCGTCAAAATCCTTAAACCAGATGCAATGTTAGTACATTCACAATTCACACCAAGATAGTACATTCACGATTCACACCAAGAGTTTTGCTTACAACTTGATCACAAACAAAATGTAATTTTTCATTTGCTCTACTTGACGAAACTCGATGAGGTTTAAATTCCTTCAGCTGATAAATTGTCTAAACACAAGTTTTCCAACTAATAATTAAATGCTATGCATACTTAAACCGTCTATGTGAATTTATGGTATTTGTGGTTATGATGAAATGGGAGATAAATACTTTTCACAATATCATTGTAATGATATAACTTACACGTTTCATTTAATTGTCAAGAATCTACTAAGTTTTTCTTTTATTGCCTTTTTTTTCTCTCTCTCTCTCTCTCTCTCTCTTTTTAAAAAACCTTTTTTTCCATTTTAGGATTAGTAAGGCTTTTCTCAAATTTAAGGGGTGCTAAGCATTGCTCAACCTTATCTTGAACTTGTGCAAAACTTGTCTGTTTTAAGGTCTCAAAATTCATTTCGTATACAGACCACCTATCTTGACCTTGCTCAATTTTTACAAAAATTAACAAGACGCATCAAAATCCTAACAAGAGTGATTTTCCACATTCAACATTTTATGAAATCAAACTATTCTAATTTCATTGATACAAAACAAAAGGGAAAAAGAAAAATGAAACCAAACCACAACAAGAGATATGAGACCACACAAAAGACATTGAAGGATCAAGGAGCGTTTCCTATTACAGTAAGAAAAAACATCAAGAATTTTATACTTAACAAACTTTTCACAAGATGGCCATGTTCATGTTCTTTTATTCATTCAAAGATTTTTAGGATTCGTAAACATAGAGAACTTTTTAGTGGGATTTGTATAAAATATGGGTTCTACTACTATCTTCAGAATTCCCTCATTGAGTACGATTGAATTCCTAGTTTGGGATCTTTATTTTGGAGTATTATCTAAATCAATTGATTACATTAATGAGAGTAGGCACATAAAAAATTATTTGAGATCATTACTTTCAACATTTAATTTTTTCTCCACATTATAAATAAAAAGAGTATAAGAAATATTTTATTAAAAGTTACTTAATAAGGCCTGATCGGAAGAGAATGAAATGACAAGCACAGGAGGACCAAACTCACTCTGAGTAGTTGAGGTGAGGGAGTTGAGGCAGTTAGTTCATTGAACTCGTCACATAAAGGGAAAACATGGGTGATTTATATGAAGTTGGAACACAGATCAAACAAAGAGTGACGTTTTTGGAAATATTTTATGACGTCCAGAAATCTACACCCCGACAAGGAAAGTAAAGTCAACCATCACAAGATTTGGGGAGCCTAATTCAAAAAATGGAAATGGTTGGAAGAAATGTGGAAAGATAACTGTGTATTCTACAAATATCATGATAACAACGAGAGGTAAGTCATTATTACTATTTTCTTTTTTACACAGAAATCTTCTTACTTCATATTTGTATCTCTCACGAAAGATATATCTCTAACTTAAGCTTCAAGATTTACTTACAAAATAACCAAGACTCACCTAAGACAACTCTTTAAGCTCAAGAACTAACTCAATTGAAATTAAAACCCTAGCCTAATTTGAGGTGAACCAACAAGTCAAGTTCAAAAGTCTTATAAAATAGGCTCACCAAGCCCATAATACATGCACGAGCTCCAGGTGTCAAACTTTGATCAAGGATGACTCTTTCATACCGCTATCTATACCGTAATTACTATTTATTTTACAAGCAAAGTGGTACTTAAATTTCCCAAACAAATCAAAATGATCAATAGAAATAAAGATTCATGACGTACCTTATACAATACATGAGATTTTTTTCTTGAATGACTTGCAACTTTCATGGAAATAGAGCTAGATTGTGATGAAGCTATTGAACTCCATGAGAATCTCCTTCTTAACCTTGAGACTTGTCTTGTTGTTCTGATAGAAAACTCATTTTGTTATATAATTCAAAATAGTAATTATTTATAGAAACTCATCGTGAAAGAACACATAGTTGATAAAAGTTAAAGTGAAACTCCCTTTAATGTTGGTATATTGATGCCTTTAATGCCCTTGAGACTAGGTACTCGATGAGTAACCGCAACAATGGGTACTCGTTAGGTACACTTGAGTATAGTTGGGTATGTACCCAAAGTTTAAAAGAATATGTCTTTAAAACGGGTAATGGCATGGGTATGGTATGGATACGCCATGATTATTTTTTTTATTTTTTTGTAACAAACAAGCACAGCTGTAATTCTTGAAAGAAAGCATGTGCTCTTCACCCTTCAGACTTTAGGAAAGAAACATAAAGGGTTTTTGAATATAAATGAAAACTAAAAACACGAAGTTTCTGCAATTATTTCTAGTTTTGGTGCCAAAAGAAGAAAAAATCAGAATTTATCAACTGCAATGGTTGCCTTCCCTATCGAATGTCGTTCATTATCATATTTTATTTTGTGCAATTTAAAATCTTATATACATATTATAATTTATGATATATTGCTATACCCATACGTACCAACAATTTTTTAAAATTGTCGTACGTTGTGCCCATACCATGTACAATACCATACCCATATCCACGCAACATAGATTGATACATTAGAATAAAACATAGAGGATCAGGTTCAATGAATTTTTCAAGCACCACTTGATCACTCTACTTCTAGTAGCTATGGACCAGTGTGCAATTGCATGACTACCGTATCTTGCTCTTCCTAGTTCTAGTTTTGAGCATGGTTTGCAAGAACGGTCGAGGGAGCCAGAACGGAGGCCATCATTCTAGTTCCATTGCAATATTGTAAATGTCAGCGTTCCTTTCTGTTTTGTTCTGCCGCGATAGTCCAATAAATAGGACTATCGGCCCGTTCTAGATGATTTACTAGTTTGGAATATTAGTTCACCCAAAACCTTCCATACCGGAACATTGGTGTGGCAAAGGCCATTCCTGTTATGTTCCAGCCGTTCTGCTATTCCAGCAAACCATGGTTTTGAGTTGAATCAAACTTTGTCAAAGAAGGGATTTTCCCTATGCATAATTTAAAAAAGAAATCGACTCGTACAACCTCAACTTAACTAGGACAACATTGAATCAATCCAAAATCATGCACATAATTATGAATCTTGACTAATTGTTTTAATTATCTAATGCCATGGACTTAGTAGCATACTTCAAAATACATACAAGGTTGGTATCTAAAAATGTTGGTTTTCAATGAGAATTAACATAAAAATCAAAATATACTATTTTAGTTGAATGACAGAAGGATAGGCTGTGAATAAAACCCACGAACTCATAGGCAGTGGACTAGTGGATTGCTATGTGTTCAGAACAAAAACCTTAAAAACAAGATTGAACAACATTAAATACAGAAAACAGAAGGAAAAACTGATTGAAATAAAAATCCTCATTACAATCAATAGAGGTGAAAACTAAAAACACTAACATAAAAAGACAACAGATTGAAAAAAATATTGCCAAAAAGTTGAAAATATGATCGACCCACATTAGATAAAAACAAGAAGAAAAACTCACTATATTCATCACAACAAAACAAGAACAAAAAAGGGTTTGTGTAGTTATCATCAATTTCAAAAACTGTTGCGATAAACAGAACTCAAGAACAAAAGTGGAAGCAGAAACAACTTACTTTTTTGGATTGAAACATGTAACCGGAGAGCCACTCTATACCCACTGATTCATTAAGCGCAGTACCTCTCAGACACTCCGAATTTTGTTGTGAAGAAGACTATGGCACAAGAGGCCTATTTATAGAAAATTTTTTCCTTGAATTTAGACTCCTATTCTAATTCAATTTTTCATGGCGTGGGGAACTTTCCCAACGGAATGGTGTTATTTTGGGTATTTTACTTATGAGTCACTAATGCAAGTTCTGGGATTTCAATCCCATGTGAGGAAGGATTCTGCTTCCCGTTTCATTCTTTATCTTCTTTCTCTCCTTGGCAACTTCTAAAGAAGGACCAAAATCACATTTGATTTTAGTGTTCAGTCCCAACTTAAAATTTTTTTAGAGATAAGGATCAGTGAGAAAATATTTTTTTCTTAATCTATTTAAAACTACAAAATGAACAATAAAGCATATAAAATATTAGAAATAGGCAACGATAAGAAATCTAACACAATTAATACTTTTTAACACGATTAATACAAATTAATACATAATTAACATACCTGAGAAATAATGGTAGTTTGTTTTGAGCTATGAACTGGACTTCTTCCTAAATCAGGCTTTTTAACGAGGCTCTGATACTAGAGCTACAGAGTGCACTAGACAGAATAAACAAAACAAAGAACTACACTTAATTGTATGCTTGGAACTAATTAATATACAATGTTTGTGTTCTAAGATACAAAGAAGTAAAGAAAACTTTAAGAATTTAAAATAGTTTTACAAAGTGAAATGAGCTAGGATTTTTTAACGTTGTTTTCTCTATGCTCCTTGATCTGAATGGAAGCCTCCATTTATACTCAAATTTCGGACTTGAAACTCGAATTTCAGAATCCTTGGACTCCAGTTATGGACTTCACCTTATTTCAGTAATAATAAAGCTTCTATCTTTGCTGACAGAAACAGTAAAGATTTTATCTTTCTTGACAGAGGTCTATCATACTTTTGTAGGTTCAGCTTTATTCCACCATGATTCTTCCATCATGTTTTCAATGTTGTGTAGGGTAGGTGAATCCATTGTTTCTAAAAAATGATTGTCATCTTCTTGATTATCATCAAAAGGCAAATTTTCTAATTCAAATCGTTTGCAGATTCGATCATATTTTTCTTAATTATTTCTGGGATGTCAACGTTTAAAACAGAAATATTTTCTAGGAAATTATTCACCCCTGGTTTATTTTCTTTAGATGGAGTAAAAAGAGTTGTTCTGAATAATCTTCTTCCGTCTGTTGCTATTTTATCTTCTCCATTTCTTTGGATTTTTGAGCAGACATCTCTAATTATAACGTAAGACTAAAGAAAGGTTTCTTCATCTGTCTGCTTTCTTATTGACCACTAGATGTCAGATTCTTGAGAAAATTTATATTTTTCCAATGTTCAGATCTGGTATGTGATATACCAAGTAAACTCGATAAGGGTAAAAAGGAAAATTAGCATCGACCCAATTCAAAAAGGAAATAAAGGCTAATTAAGGAAGCAAGGACTCCTCATTAGAGAAAGAGTACCTACTTGGGCTTGTAGGCCTGTCAACCCAATGAAGGGAAAACCCTAGCCCAAGGGATATAAATAGGGCTCGAATTCAGAAAAGGGACACACATCTACTAGCAGTGAAAAATTCGTAAGAGAATATGAGTGGAATAGCAAGAGTCATAGAATTAGGATCTGCTGCGTTCAAGAGTCAAGAACCCCAGTCAAATTTGTGTATAGATTCTTGGTGTAATTTCAAGTCATTTTGGTGTTGTCTGTGGGAAATCGTGTAATTCTGACTCGCGAAACAATGAGAATATAGACAAGATCTAGAGCTCGTGCTTCTGGTGCCCAATCTATCGAAGATGCAAGGGGCAATGCAGCCACGAATGGGCTTCCGCTGCCCCCACCGCTTGATAGAGATAGGCCTGCGACTGCTTTGGCTCCCCCACCCAGGGGTGAGCCGCGACCTCGTGGGCTGAAGGATCCCTTGGTCTAACTTTCCTAGAAAGCACTCCTCGCTTAGATTGAAGATGCCTCCGCCAAGGTTGTTGCTAAAGCCATAGTGGAGTACGTAGAGCAGCAGCAGCCCCATGACCTCTCCTAATCCTTTCGCAAAAGCAGAGATTCTTCATCGGCTCCCGTGAGGATAGGTAAGGGGTCTCTTTATGAGTGACAAGACCCAACGCAGCACTAGGCAACCTTTCCCAGTCCCCATGTTGAAGCCGAAACTCTTTCTCGGCTCCCGAGAGACCTAGGGAAAGGTCCCCAGTAGGCTGTCCAGGCAAACCTACAATTTCTGTAGGCTGACTCGAGGCAGAGGGCAGACTTCGCCCCCCGTGCCCATAACCCTGAACATGATGATCTACGCCGAGCGGAGCTAGAGCTAGTCTTGTCATACTTCCGCCGCGGAAGAGCCCTTTTTGCACCTCTATTCTAGCCGAAGCGCCGCCCACTGGCTATAAGGTGGAAGGCCTCTCTACATATGATAGGATAGGGGACCTTTACGAGCACGTTGATGATTTTCACTTGGCAATAGAGATACACAATTTTAGAGGGGCCAACTACTACGAGATGTTCCGCTCTACGCTAAAGAAAAAAACCTCTAGATGGTTTAACCAGTTGCTTGTTGATTCCATAACCGGCCTCGAGCAACTAATTCGGGGCTTCCAAGCCAACTTTTCAGTAAATAAGAAGCATCCGGAGATAGCCTCATACTTATTCACCATCATCTAGGGAGAAGGTGAACCCCTCCGAGATTATATGAATCGGTTCTTATAGGTAGTACACAAGGTGCCACATCTCATCCCCGACCTATTCCCGGAGATAATCCAGCGAATGTTGAAGAACCGTAAGTTTAAAGAATCATCAGCAGGTAAGCCGCCCACAAACTTGGAGGAATTGATGTTCTGCGCAGATAAATACATTCATATTGAGGAAAGGATGGAATTGGGAGCTAATCAGAAGAGAAAGTGGAGAGAAGAGGAGGAGCCTCAGCGCCACCCACAAAAGAAGGAGAGGAAGCATATTGCCCTCCCGGCTTTGCTAACTATACCCCATTGAGGCCTCTTAGGAGTCAGATCTTAGCGATCACGGAGTAATGTGGTTTGTTAGAATGGCCCAAAAAAATGAAACATAACCCAAAGAGATAGAGGTTAGAAAAATATTGTCGCTTCCACTGCAATTCGA
>JACFYI010003673.1:157934-170363 GCA_014898755.1 Handroanthus guayacan
AAAAAAAAAAAAAAAAATAGTAGTGCTAGCTCACTTTTGCCTTGATTTTATCAATCAATCCGAGAGTAGGAAAGAACTATATGATGTACCAAGTAAATTCAATAAGGGCAAAAAGGAAAATTAGCATCGACCCAATTCAAAAAGGATATAAAAGCTAATTAAGAAAGCGAGAACTCCTAACTAGAGAAGGAATACCTACTTGGGCTCATGGACCTGTCAACCCGAGGAAGGAAAAACCCTAGCCCAAGGGATATAAATAGGGCTCGAATTCAAAAAAGGAACACACATCAATTAGTAGTAAAAAATCCAAAAGAGAATATGGGCGGAACAGCGGGAGTCATAGAATCGAGATTTGCTACGTTTAAGTGTCAAGAACCTTAGTCAAATTTCTATACAGATCCTTAGTCCTTGGTGTAATTTCGAGACTACATCACTATGGTTGATAGAATTTTTCTCTATCTATCTATCCTAAAGTGCTGACAATATTGAATTCCGAAGGTGCTCTTTTGAATCTTTCAAGAATCTGGTAGATCATTTGTTTGATTATAACAGGAAATTTTCAATATTTTGTAGGATTCATAGGGTCAAGAATGATTTTACTAACCAATCCCCATTCCACAGCTTCAATTGAAAATGGGCTCATTTATAGATCATATCTAAACTTCTTAGTGTGATAATCAGGAAAGTATTTAAAAGACAATGCATCATAAACAATTATTTTAATTTTTTATTGATGAATGATTTTTTCTACCTTTTCGAATATTGATGAAGGAAGTTTTTCTCTGGCTTCCTCATACAGAACAATCCTACTTAATTTGTGAATAGATGGGTTATCTACTTTAATTCCTAAAACTTCCATTAGCCTTCTTGCTTGGAAGACTATTTTCGAATTATGACTCTCATTTTCAAATTTCATTGCTGAAATGAGATCAATAGTAAATGCCTTTATTTGTTCAAATTTTCCACAAGTGCTTTGAGTTCATTAGAGAGTTCGGTCATGACTATCCTAGAATCAACTCTTTTTCCCGATATATGAGTTTTCCATAGTTTATTCAAAGGATTATAAAATTGCTTACTTATTCCAGGATTATAAAAATCCTTTGGCTCTTTACTTCTTATAGGTACTTGGATGGCAACTTCATTGGCATAAGTGTGGGGTACATGCCAGAACTGACTGTTAGGATGGTACTAAAATGAATTATTTTGTGGGTACCAAAACTGGTTGGTTAGTAGACCTCTTGGCCTGGAATTGTTTATTCCTTTTGGACCAAAGCTTAGATTTCTGATTATAGACCTCTTGTAGGAATTATTGTGTAGGATAAAAAATTTGTTAATATCCATTTGGATGTTTATTAAGATAATCAGCAAGAACATTTTTATTGGTATTAATATGAACAACTTCAAAAAAGTATTAAGAGATATAATTTAACCATCTCACTTTTCTAAGGTTATCTTCAATCTTTTTCTTTTTTACAAAGTTTCGAACAGCTTTATTATCTGTTCTTATTAAAAACTTGACTGGGGCAAGATAGATTTAAAATCTCTTAATACAATTTTTTATGGCTACGAGTTTTTTTTTTCAAAAATGATAAAATTCAATTCATTTGATTTAAAATTTTTAGAGTTATATCTAAATATTAACTCATTAGAACTTTTTGTTCTTTAAGTATTTATTGTGTTTTTTTTTCCTTTTGAAATCTTTCAGGAGTTATAGATACTACTTTTAGTACTACTCTCCATAATGAATCAGATGCATCTCTTTCCAAAATCAATAAATTTGTTTCTTTTGAAAAATAAACTTTTAGATTTGGTTTAAAGAAATTTTTTATTTCTTGTAATCTTCTTGTATCTACTTCTGACCAATCAATTTTGATATTATTATTCTTCTGATTTTTTTGAGCATTTTTTAATTTTTCCAAAAATGGATTTTCCCATTTAGAAAGATGTTTTACGAATTGCCTACCATAATTAAGTAATCCTAGTAGCTTTTGTAATTCCTTTAGCTTTTCCAGTTTTTATGGGAACTCTTTAATTTTTGTAGTAATGTGAGGTTCAAGAATTATCCTTGTTGAACTTAATATTATTCGTAAGTAATATATTTCATTTTGTTCTAATTCTATTTTATTGGGACCAAGGATTATTCCATTGTCTTTAAATTTTTTATCGACAATTTCTAAATGCTTCTTATGTTCTTCAAGTATTTTCGAGAAAATAAGAACATCATCAATATATACAAGATAGAAATCTTTAAGATCTTTAAAGATTCTATTAAAGATTCTATCCATCCATCCATCTTTGAAATATTTGTGGGACATTACAAATACCAAATGATAATACCACCCATTGATAATGCCTATAAGGAGTTGAAAAAGTAGTTAAAGTTTTGGATTATTCCGTTAATTTTATTTGCCAAAATCCCAATTTACAATCAAATTTACTAAATACATTTGCTCTTCTAGTTTGGTTAACTAAGACATCTTTCTAGGGATAAAATAACCATCAAATTCTAAATTTTCATTTAATTTTTATAGTTGACTACCATTCTTGCTTTTTCCCGTTTTAATTCGCTATGTTTCATTACTAAAAAGGCAAAATTAGAATGAGGACTTCTTGTTTCTTCTATTAATTCTTTTTATAGTAACTCTTTTATTTGTTTTTGGAATTCATCTATATCTTATTTAATATAGACTATGGGTTTTACTCTAACAATCTTTTTATTATTTTTTAATTTTAATTGACAATATCTGGGGGATTTTTCCCCGGAGTAGAAGTGGATTTTCTGAAAAATTCGAGCTTAATGTTTTTGAGACCCAATGTGACTTTTCTAACTCTTTTATTTCTAGTGGTTCTAGATATAAAATTGGACTTTTATCACCAGACTTGACTGGCATAAAACCTTCATTACAAATGAATAAATGTAATTGTATCCATGTAATTGTATAAGATTATTTCTTTATCAGTGAGAAGTAAATTCTCATTAGTTATGCTAATTGTAAAATATTGTTATAAAAAGTTATTTCCTGAAATTATACTACCTAAAACACGATAATTTTGGTATTCTAAAGGTTCTTTTACCATTAGAAGTCATAATAATAAATGGAATATCTTTTGTTTTATATTCCATTAAACTGGTTGTATTGTTATCAGTCCTAGAAGCGATCAGATTTTTCATCATCTGCCATAGTTCTTTTGGTATGACATTTGGTTGACATACCAAAGAGATTGCTCCTATATCTATAAGAGCATATAAACTATAAGGTTTATAAACTAAGAACTCAAAAGTTATTTCTATATAACAATAACTTCTCTTATTCTGGTTATAAGAAAAGAAAATTGTTCAACGACCAAATTTCAATTGTTCAAACTTTATTAATTTCTGTTCTTCATATTCCTACTCCTTGGTGGAATAGGAAATTGGATTGTTTTGAAGCCACTAGTTCCTTCTCTGGAATCATAACTTAGTGATTTTCTGTTATAAGTAGCGAGTCTAGTATTTCTGAAGTTGTAATGACCCGGGATCGCGAATGAACGAAATGAATGGACATTGATCCCGGAATGCTACTCATGGATGGAAAAACTAACTATCAAACCATAAACAGAAAAATTCAAATACATTTATAGCACAATAGCTCAATATCCAATGATTTACAACTTAAATCCTCCAAGATTACATCATGGGATTCATAAAAATTTACAATAACCATACCTAAACTTTTACACAAATCCAACTTAGTTAAACACATGACCGCTGACAAAAATACAAAGTGATAACATTAAGCTCGTACCAATCTCCAATCATCTCATCACCTGTATGTTAATATGAAATTATGAGTCCACTGACCCAACAAGTTTATGGTATAAGAAAAATGGATGTAGCAATGAAGGAAGCAAAATGGTGATAAGACTTCATTGCAAGATTCAAACTATGAATGTGATCTTTCAACATAAAGAAACGAAATGAACGTTCAAACAAATAGCTCAAATTAAATATCACATTCATGTATACATGGCCGAAGCAATTATTTGGTAGATCTGTCGTCCTTATTACTCATATCATACAATTTTTTCACCTTTCTCCTTCAAACCACATTGGAGTTGTTGCTCACAAGGAAATACGAAAACCACCTCCGAATAGTGACTCAAGAGGATATAACTAGGCACAACTGCTGCAATGCGGTCGACCATTAGCTTTGGAGTAGTTCTTTGGAATCTTACCTCCAGAACTCTTCTAGAACTACCCAACATGCAAGAATTCCCAGGGTTCCAATCGACGACCCAATATCGCCCAATTAAGATCCCTTGTGAATTCCCGAGGCCCAAATTATCGAACTTTCATATAGGTTCAAAACGAACATGGCATAGTCAAACACATAGTCCCATCTGGGCACGAATTTGAAAACAAACAGAATATATTCAAACTTTTAGCCATGTTGGGCATAATTCATATAGCCAAGAACTTAACAAACGATTTCAAAATGAATTTCGGACTTGTTCAGAGTGAACGAAATATATTCAGGCATATAGTCATATTGAGGCAGGAATTCAAACGGTCGATAGGTTCAAACAATGATTCGAGTTGGACCTCGGACTTAAGGAAAATTATTTTAAACGCTTAAAACATTTTCAAGAAATAAAGTATGGACTTGTTTTGGCTAATCAAAATCAAAATATAAAGATTTAAAACTAGAATGGCTGTTAGAATGCCTAATTTAAAATTTGATCATTTCAACGAAAATGGAGATTTCGAACAATCACGGATACAAGTAACTCAAATTGAATCTTGAACATGTAAGAATCATTTTTAAACTCAAATTAATTCAAAAGAATGATTTATAAACGTATTTAAGAAATTGACCATTAATCGGAAGAGGAATATGACGAAAATAAGTTCGATAATTAATTTTCTTTAAAGTTTGGACTTAGAAAAAATCGTTTTAAAAATTTTAAAATATGAAAAGGAGGTGAAAAATGGGCTTAAAATAGCAAAAGAAGTCAAAAAATAAAATTTGAGAACTGCCCAAGGCAATGCATTGTTCACCGCGATCGCGCTATGAACAGAAATCGCGAACAATAATTTTTCTTTTTTTTGAAATATTTAGAATTTTTTCAACAACTTTTATAAAGCAAGATTTCTTAAAATTCAAGTCTAGCAATTTTTAAAATTAAGAAAAAGGACTAAAAGTCAATTTTATTAAAGTTTATTTGCTATTCAGTTTTTTTTATTTTTTTTATTTTCAATCCATTTTTCCAGTAGCATTTTTGAGACATTTTCCTTTATAAATCCAAGTCTGAAGAAATTGATTTTCTTCCAAGATTTTATGAAGTATTTATGCAATAAATTTGGTAACTGATTTTTAAGAAGTTTTACGATTTTTCCATTAAATTCATAGTCCCACTCCTTGTATAGGTCATTATATTCGGTTCGAAATGGTCCAATGTTCCACGGTTCAAGTACAAATGGTTTCATGAGTTCAAAATCACAATAAATAAATCAAAAATAGTACAAGGAGCTCATTTTTATTAAACAACAAAACATAACCGTAGAACATAAAGAAGAAATGAAAAATCAACGGAGAAGATATCCATAAACTTATATGTGGCCCTAAGATCCACATTAGAAGAAGTTTAAGAGATTTAAGAACTCAATCAAGCACCTAAATCAAGGTTAAAAACCAAAGGCACATGTTAGGCTATACATCTCATCAACTCAAGATTTCCAATCAAGCTTAGATGTCCAAATTCCTTATACAGTCAACTTACCAAAGCACTAATAGGTGTATCCCCTTCACTTCCCCTTTTTTGTAATTTGTTTAATGAAGAAAATATGAGTGTTAAGTGTGCATATATATGTATAGCCGAGAGTGAGAGAGGGAAATGAGAGACAAACCCTTTTCTTTCCGTTTTGTGTTACAAAAGGAAAGGAATGTTTGCACCATCAATGCTTCTAGTTACTTAAAGAGACAAAGGGGCTCAACACTTGGCTATGAAATTTAGCCATTAAAAAAATGTTGATATCCCTTAAATAAGGGAAAGCTGCTGGATTTTGCAGCTGGAAAAATTTGAGTTTTCATTCATTCTTTTTTTTTTTTTTTGAAAATAATATGATTTGGGCAAAAATTGTTTGGGCTGAATTTTGGCAAAGTTGGGCTGCAAATTGGCCCTATTTGGGCCAAAACGGAAAGTATACGAAGTTAGAAAACTTTTTCGCATGCAAAAATTATTTTGATATTGAAACAATTTTTGTGAGTTCAAAACCGATTTATCATTTGAAAAATGGTGGGTTATGTTATTAATTTAGGAGAGTTTCCGGCATGTCACATAAGTAAAAGGTGTTTCCCGATGCCTGAAATTCTATGGGTTTGGGATGTCTTTCATGGTCTTCTACAATGAATTCTTCAAATAGCCATTCTTTCGGTAGGTTAGATTCTTCCAATTTAAAAATTGTGATTGGATCTTTGTTTTGAACGGTTTTGATTCATAAAGTTCAATTATATTAGAATTAATATTTTTAGTTTTTACTGTAGCATCACTTGTGAGTTGATGGATTGCTTTTGTAGCAACCTGAAAAATTCTATCCTACGAAATAAGATTGAGGAATTTCGATGTTGAATAAATAGCCAGTTTAATTTAAAGAACATTTCCATTTGAAAAATATTTGGAGACTTTAAGTTTGAGGATTGAATCCAAACACACAAAAAAAATAATATTATTTTCGGATGCTACTATCTCAGCAATATATCCAATTTTCAAGACTTCAAAACCTATCGTTTTCTCATCAAAACGGCCCATATTATCTACCATTTGAAACTCTATCGAGTGTAGATAATGTTAGAATTAATAATTACTCAAAAATATGAAGAAAAATATCCGAAAATGGCAGTAGAATGTGACATGCCAAGGCTGCCGAGGAAGGATGTTTAAGATGTTTTAAGCAAGGATCCGGCCATTAGATTGTTGATCAAAACCTACTGTTGGAAAGATCATCGAGTTAGGATATTTGTAGAAGCAAGAAACTTAAAAATTATGCGGATTGATGCTCATTAGTGACCCCATGGATGCTAAGGTGTGTTAAGTGAGTAAAAGTGAGTTTGTCCCACATTGAAAAATTTGTGAAAGGAGGAAGACTTGTGCACTATAAACTCCTTATCCCACATTGGAAGATTTAGGAAGTGAGAAGCTTTAGTTAGCTTATAAAAACTTGTGCTTGGCTAGTCAATCTCACACCAAACAAAAGACAATTCTTTCTCTATCTCTATTCCTTTTCTTTTTGATAAAGTTGTTGAATTATTAACTCCAATAACTGAGCACGGATCAAGGAGACATTATGGTGCGGTACTAAGTATTTGCACTATTTTGTTTCTGGAAGAAAAATTGTTATACCCGCACATCGGTAATGGGACAACATTTTCTTTCGAGTAGTGAGGAAAATTAGTTGAAATCGTGATCATGATAAGTGAAGACTTCAAAGGAAGGAGTTAAGGATTTCTTACTCTCACCACATCAATATTTGGGTAAGTAAGAATGTTAGATTATATGTATATGTCATTATAAGATTTGAGATCCATTGAAAGTGATTTAATGAATATATATGCATATGTGATTTGTGGTATGATAACTAGCGATGAAGTTTCAGTATGATGTGGACTTGTTACCATCTTTTGAGACATTTGTGTAGTGAGCTTGTACGTTTATATTCTTATTGATATGTTGGTATTCCCATGGCTCAATACTTGCGATCCTTGTTATGACCATGATTATCCTTGGAAATATGTTGATATGTTTGTGTATAAATCTTGGACCTTGGACTATATTTGGATTCTTGTAACAAAAATGAAAGAAATAGACATTATGGACTTGAAAACATGATTTGTGAACTTGAGTGTCATATTCCAATAATTTATAAAATGGACTTGAGAAATTATGATATACAAATGTTTATGTGTATAAAAAAAAAACCTTAAAAATGTGGTTTTGGATAAAAAATTTAAAGGAAATCAAAAGGTAAAATATTATATTTTCAATCGAGAGTGAGTGCCAAAGTGCTCAACTTGGGCACCTGAGCACCTAGGTCGCCAGTTAAGCACCACTTTGGCGCTCAAAACATCAACTCTTTTAGTAGCTTGGGCGCCCAACTTCTGGGCAAAAGAATTTTATTAGAGCGCTCGAGTGCCAGTTTGAGCACCTAAGCGCTCATTTAGTTTCGAAACCCTAATGTTTTGGTTCCGTTTTTTAAATATAAACCTATATATCCCTCTTTAAAACGTTTTATGACTTGAAAATAAGTTTTTCTAGGTCAGAAGTTTACAACGAATTCACTTATTGAGTTTATTTTATCGTATATTTCTATTTCGATTAATATCAAATCCTTAAATGTATTTATAAATTATTCTTTTGAAATATTTTGAGTTTCGTAATGGTTTTTAAGTCCAAAATCCAACTCGAATCATTGGCTTTCATGATTGTTCGAAATTCTCATTTTCTCGATTAAAATTATGAACTAGGCTTTTTAGCGCTCAATCTAGTTTTCAAGTTTTATGTTTTGGATTTGATTTGCCAAACCAAGTCCATAATTTGCTTTTTTAAAATGCCTTAGGGCTTCAAATAAATTTCCTAAGTTTACGGTCCAATTGGAATTATGTGATAAATCTCTTGATCATATGAATTCATTTCTCAATATGACTTGATGTCCAACCATGATTTGTCTTTTCTAAAATTCATACCCTATGTGGCTATCCATTCGAATATGTTCTGCCTTTTCTGAAATTCATGCCTTACATGGTTATCCGTTTGAATATGTTCTGTCTTTTCTGAAATTTATTGCTCGATATGGCCATTCGTTCGAAAATATTCTATTGATCCGAAACTCATGTTTGGTGAGATTACTATTCGGATATGATCCATTTGTTCTAAAAATCACGCCCGACGGGGCCATATGATTGAATATCCTGTTTATTCCAAGCCTGAATGACTAAATGAATATGGGGCCTTCCTGACTGTTGGGTAGTTCAGACGAACTCTAAAGGTAGAATTCTGAAGGGCCACTCTAAGCATGCAGTCGACCATGCTTCAAAGTATATATGTACTGCTTGAGTGGCCACTTGAGTTAGCAATTTGGAGGGATAAGATTATAGGAATGTTTGGGAGTGATAAAGGTGACAGATCCACCAAACTGCTTGGTTCAACCTTCAACGTTTATTGACATGAATGTGAAATTATTTATAAGATATTGTTTGAAACGACCATTCTGAATGTTCAGAAAGCTTTTTTGAAAACACATTCATATTTTGTTCTCCGTATCATATTCGTTAAAATCTTACACTCCTTCAGCCTTACATGTTTGAGAACCTGAATGTGTAAATCGTTCGCAAAACCAGTTTCGAAAGTTCTAATTTGATGATCATTATCACTTTTAAGGTCTGTTCTTGTCACACTTTTGTACTCTTCATCCTATGCCATGAGCTTTATTGGGTCAGTGGATGCATAATTTCATTATCAATGTGTAGGAACAAAATTGCAGGATTCACCTGAAATCTCTGAAACATTACCTTAGCACTTTGAATTTGACTTGGCCGTTGCAAATGTAATTTATAAGTCTGAAACAAGTTTAATATTAGCTTGAATGTACCATTTGTGCGCATTAGTGTAATTAGCAAAGTGGAACTGGTGCAAAACTTTAAAGATGATTGGTTTGCATTTGTGAATCCTATGATGTAAGTTGAAGAAATCCGGCTTGTAAATCTTGAAATATTTTGGGATATTAAGCAATGAATAAAAATTAGATTTTCTGTTTATGGGTTTTAGTTCATTTTGATCGAGAGTAATATTTTGGATCACAGGGCAAAATGCTACCGTAACTAGGGACGTTACAGCTTTCCATGAGATTCACAAGTCATTGTGGATGCTTCCAATCTTGATATTCTGGGTTTGAATTCTCAAGACTATTGTATTTGAATTCTCTTATCTTGTATTGAAACAAAGTAATTTGGTTTGACTTTGAACATTATTTCTCTATAGTACAAATTGGATTGTATTCCTCCTACAAGGGATCGGGTAGGATCGTGGAACCTTTTATCTTATACGATATAATGTATTGGGGAGTCAATACCAAGTCTAAATAATGGAGTAATACTTATTTGTATTATTTCTATATGTATGAACCTAACTTCGGGATATTTTTCTTTTAATCTTTTAATCTTATTTTTATCAAATATTTGGATTTCTATTTGGCCATTTGATATTGCTCTTGCTTTGGTTATTCCTTCTCACATTTCAACTGGTTCTGCTTGCCACGGTTTAAATCTTGACTTGTTGCGTAAATCTTCAATTTTTAGGTTTTTATATTTTTCTAATTTACTATTAGTTCTTCCTTAATCATATCACTGAGCTTGATTTGACTTAATTCCTCTTGTAGGACTGACTCAAAGTTCTCTTCTTGAGTTTCAACATTTAGCATAAACACCTGTTTCTCCTCTTCTTCTTCAGAGGATATGGATTCAACTTCAAACATAATTTCATCATCTTCAGATATTTCTTCTCCTAAGCATATTTTTAATTCATTTTCTTCTAAAAATTTTATAACCTTTGTATTTTTTCTAAGGCGTTCAGGTGCTATGTGTAATACCCCAAATTTCTTTAATTTGAAATTTACAAATCGTCAATTTTATAAGTCAAAACGATTTCAAGAAAACGAGAAATTTTGTAATTTCAAAGATACGCATCACATGTTCCCAAATATTTCTCTCTCGATTGGGCCTCGATTTCTTCAATATTTCCAACCCAATTTAAATCCCGTTTGAGCCCAATACATGACCTAAACTTGGCCTAATTAATTTTCAGCCATATATATATATATATACTAGACAATTTAAAAGAATAGATATATGTGTGTATATATATATGAAATCTGATTTTAGGCATGGGCAACCATCCCCTTTGATAAGAAAACCATGGTGTTTGGTGAAGAACCATGCTCCCAATGTTCACTAGCAACCACTCTACTAGTCTCCCTCTCTCTATAAATAGAAGATAAGATTTATTGCCACTTTTACTTCCTCCAAAATCTGAAAAATATCATCTCCTCTTCACTTCCTTTCCTCCTTCAAATTGATAGCCTCCACACTCACACATAAATACATTTTTGAGCTCAAGTCTAAAGAAAAGTCAAGAAGAAAATCTAGGGGGAGAACTTCTCCACTCATTGGGTAAGTTAAGTTTTAAGTTTGTCCATATGATATGTTTAGTATGATTCAAGATTGATGAGGATTTATGGTATAATTTAGGCGATTGATACAGTTGATAACCCGAAGAACTCAGAAGTATTACGGATTTAGCTAGAACAAGTAAGACTTATGGAACTCTCTTACTTCCTTCATTTGTTATATGATCTTCGTTTTCATACCTTGATTATTTGTATTGAACTTATGAAGATCATATTTTCTTTGGCTTGATGTTGAGCTTATGATTATTGTTGTTATCATCAATGTTCATATTGTTATTATGAGCTCAAATTCTTGTTATGATTATCCAAAGCCTCTTGCACATTCCTTGACATCTTACATAAGCCTTAGATTGGATTTAGATTTTGGATTATGGACTAAGATGATGGTTTAACCAAAGAATGAAAGAAGATGGGAAAATATGGACTTGAAAACATAGTTTCCAACAAAAATTCTTACCCTTCGAGAAATCCGAAACCAAAAGTTAAACCTATGATCTATAATATTGTTATACTTAAAAACATCTCCAAGATGTGTATTTGGAACAAAAATGGAAGATTTGAAACGAAAATTAAAGAAAATGAAGTAACAAATAAACTTGATAAAAATGAATTTTAGTTACTTTCCTTAATTTTTAAAAATGTCTAGTCTTAGAATTTAATATAACATGCTTTACAAAAGTTGTAGGGAAAATTATGAACATTTTTCAGAAATTTTAAAAAAAAAATTTACTGCGCACGGTACTGTTCATAGTGCGATCGCGGGTGAATAGTACTGCGGTCGTGCCCAGACCAGAAAGTTTGCGCCGTTCAGCCGAAGCGCGCCCATTTTTGAGTGCGATCGCGTTTGAGATAGCCCCTAAACTTTTGATTTTGTAGTTTATGCTATTTTAAACCCGTTTTTCACCTCATTTCATCGATTTAAATATTTTCAAACGATTATTTTCTTAACGCTATACCCAAATCGAATGAGTTTTAAATTTAATGTTTATTTCCAAACGATTATTTTCTTAACCTAAGCTATGATTCGAATGAGTTTTGAATTTGATATTTGTTTCCAATTGATTTTTGACCATACTTAACCTCTTTATATGTATCTATGACTCCGAAATGAAATAACTCTAGTCCATAGTCAAAATTTCAAATCCGATTCGTTAGGGTAAATTGATTGATCGTTTGAATTCCTGCCCGAAATGGCTATATGTTCGATATGT
>JACFYI010003673.1:170463-210331 GCA_014898755.1 Handroanthus guayacan
GTATGTTAGATTGTTTGAATATGTAAATAGGAAGCTTTGTTTGGCTTGACCGTTAGGACGTTTGAACTTAGTGGATCGTTTGAATCCTTTTGATTTGTAAGAAATGATGTTTAGATCGGCAATATATTTTGAAAGATTTTAATAGCCTGTAATCATACTTCTATTGGGATCTTAGTATAAATGTAGTTTGAATTTTCTATTTTTTTGAGTTTTAGTTCGTTTCTAATTGCGAGTAGCATTCTGGATCTTGAGTTGGAATGCCTCGGGATCTGGGGCGTTACATTGTGTGTCCCTTTTCATTACAAAAATAACATGTACAATTTTTCTTAAACTTAGTAGATTTTCTTTTATTATTTTTCCTAGCATATTTTTTGTTAGAAAAGAATTTTGCCTTCTTCTTACTTTTCTTCCATTTCTTGAATCTAAATTATTTGCCTTTTCTTCTTTTATAGGGTGCACTAGCTATGCATCATACTTTCTAGGTTTCTTGAAGGACTTTATCACAATATTTCTGGCCTTGGTTAGTTTTAGCTAATTGTGTCTTGACTTGTTTTGGGGCTTTTCTTAGCAAATGTTAAGTTATTATTTTATAATCAAATGAAATTCTACATCCTAAAGTATCTTTGGCTTGTGATTTCTCAAGATACTCTAGATATTATTTTTCTCATAATTCATCCCAAGGAGTTGAGAGTTTATGAAGAAATTGTTTTAGCCAATGTGTCATTTCACTAGGTTTAAGAATACTTTTGATAGAGTTTTGCAAAATCTGTGTATTTTCAAATATTGCATAACTTTATCTTGATTAAGGTATATTTTACTTCTTTATAATAAGTATTGAAATTTTTTATTCCTGCAAACTGTTCTTTTATTAATATAGCAAAATCTTGTAAAACAATTCTTAGATCGAGTTTTTCTTATAATTAAGCTTTTCCTAATTGGCCTTTCTTAGTTTCTTCCCAAGCTTTTAGCCAATTTAGCACATCTTCTTGTAAACTTCCTACAACATAGTCTAAGAATTTTTCTTTTGACCATAATTCCTGATAGTTGTTTACTACAAAAGTTAGGAATTGTGTCCACACATCTATTATTTTCTAGTAATCCTTCAGGTGATTATCCTTAAAATCTAAATATGTCCCATGGATAACTATACTATTTTTATGTGACTCTCTTTTTTTTAAAGAAGTTGAAGTTTCTTCTTTATCTTTTATTTTTTCTATATTTAAAGATTTGTCTTTTCTTATAGGTTGTTTATCTTGGTGTGTTTCTTCACATTTGAAAACTTTATATAATTTTTCTTATTTTTAGATTCTGAATCATTGTCTTCGGAATCCAAATTCACCATGCTTGTTGAGTAAAATTCTTCAGTTTCTGAATGTTTATTGTCAGTGTCTATGTTTAAGACATATTCAAATTCCTGAAAGATTTTTTCATGTTGTTCATATAGGGTTTGTATTTAGTTTGGATACTTTGTTATTTCATTTACGTCATCTGTATCCTTATATCTTGTTCTCCAATATTCAATTATTTCTTTATATGCTATGAAATTGTTATATCTTTTTCTTTTTTCAATGTCTATTGTTAAGACACGTTCTTAAAACTTTTTAGCACCTTTAAACATAGTTGTTCTAACTATGTTACTTGTCTCTGCCTTCTCCTGAGAAGTAATTTTCTTTACTATAATTTCTTTTAGGGTATGTATTTCTTTAATAATTTTATAATTTTATTTTTCTACTAAGTCTTTTCTGACTAAGTCTTCCACAATTCTTTTTGTTTTTTCAGGTAGATCAATATTTTCAATTATGTCTAACTTTAGTAAATCTTCACTGATATTGCTAGTCAATTGTAACAATCCAATTTTTTTTTTGATTTTTTTACGATCAAATTTTCTCGAAAAAGAAATTTTGTTTCGAAAAATTCGTTTCGACCCAAATTTATCAAAAATACCTTATTAACTTCGAAAATATTTTATTTTGGCCCAAAGATTTTCATAATAATATTTTCAAACTCTTAGTTTCAAAAATTGAAAACCTTAGCGCCGTTTTGAATGATTTTAATTACTATTGTTCGAAAGCTTTAAAATGAGGAAAATATTTCAATTTAGTAATCAAAAATTTTATTTCAATCAAATTTGGCCCAAAAATATTATTTCAAACCCAAATCAATGAACATTTGACCCAAGAAGTGAAGCTCAAAGTTTATATTCAATCTCAAAGTCCAAATCCAATTTTATTTGAAAAAAATAAAAAATGAAATCCTCACACACACACACACACTCGTCACTCTATCTCTCTCTGTCTCTGTCTCTCTCTCATGGTGAAAACAAGTTAAGAATAATTATCATGTGATTGAAAAATGAGAATTATCTCCAACACTGACACTTTAGTATTTGGAGAGTATATCGAATATATTGGCAGGGTGTTTTTTTTTTTTTTTTTTATCTTGAACTACAAGCCAAATTATGTAATAATTGAGCTTGTATTTCGTGAGTTTGAAATTCAAGTAATTATGTAAATTTGGGCTTGTATAGTAGTGATAGTATGCCACTTTTGTACATTGTGTGAATTGTAAGTTAAGTTTCGAGGCATTACAAGTGGTATCAGAACCCAGGATAAGTAATTGTTAAGGTTTAGAATTATAGTATTTTACCTTTTACTTCTTTTGGATTTTCTTACTTGCTTGTTCTTGATCACTACTAACCTTGCTTATCCATAATCGTGATAAGGAAATGGACAAAAACAAAGAAAAGATGGTAGAAATTTCAGACTCAGAATCATCTTCTGATTCGAGTGATAGTGACATTGATTGGAAAGAAGAGTATGAGAAGCAAAGCCAGGAGACGGAATATTGGAAAAACATATTTATAGACATCTATGTATTGGATTTGGTATTTGTCGATTGGTCAAGGAAAGAAATGGAGAATATGGTGATATGAAACCAGGGATAGTACCAAAATTTGAAAAATGTGTCAACCAATAACCGAAGGTATTTTTAGCAGACCCTAGAAGAACTCATCTCACAACTCAATAACGCCTCCTGTCAACTAACTAACGCAATGTATGGCACGAAGTGGGTAGTGCAAGACTATATCAGGGGCCTATGTTTGATTACTTGGTGCCGATTTGGACACCTCCGACATTAGGAGCATTGATGCCTGTCGCTGCAGCCACTAGTACAGAAGGGACTCTGGAAGAAGTTACTCGGCCATACGTTTTGAGAAAGAAGAATGCTGAAGAAGATGTTGGACCTTCCAACCAACCACCAAAGAAAAGAATGATAGGATGAGAATACAAACAGATTATGAGGGAACGAGTTGAATTGCTAAGTCCCCTAGCCCGATTCGACTGTCAGATAAGGGCCTTCATTGGGCTCAGCTGTTGTGGGAGATTGGTGACCACGCCATGTTAGACATGGATATTCGAGATGCGGAAATAGATGAGGTAAGTTTAAAACGAGTTGGGTAGAATAATGACAATAATAACAATGGTAAAGAAGTTGGCAATAGTATGACAACTGGTGGTAATGACAACAATAATGTTGATAATGTAGAAGTTGATGGCAACAATGATGATGAAAAAGAATCGGAAGAAGAACCAAAAGAAGAGCTTGAAGAGGATCCTGAGAAAGACCCCAATAGTTGAGGAATAAGGGAATAATAATATGGATGAAACAATTGAAAATAAGCAATAGCAATATATATATATGTGTATAAATATTAGTATGTAAAGTTGTAACTTATAGTTAAGTAAGTAGAAATATAGGTAGCACTAATTAGATAGTTAGTGTCTGTTTAGACCCTCGAATAGGCCCTATAATGTTACTTACCCATATTGATTTTGGTAATCTGAAGATGGCTACGTAACCATTGATGTATTTTGCATATGATAGTGTACATTTAAATGAATGTAATGAAGTTTAATATTTTGCTAAAATGAAAATTGTGCAAGTTGTTTCATATGCATGTAATATTATTTAAATTCTTGACTAATAAACTTACCATTTTCACAAAACCTTTATCTCAGAAAATGGCATCCAATGGAAATGCTTCAACAAACAAACCCACCACGAAAGCGAGGACGATCGAGAAGGGTATTATTTGAGGAACCTCGTGAACCCGAAACTCTAAATAACACAAAAAATACAATATCGCGGCATAGACCGGGTGAATCTATTCCCCTTATCCAAAATGAACCCCCAAAAATACCAGTAGCCAAACAACTCCTCACCTTGCTACGACAAGCATTAACTTAAGGACAACAGCAAGGAAATCCTAATCATGGATGGGAAAAATGATACAGAAGATAAACAACTTACTCGGTTTTTAAGATTCAAACCCCCTAGGTTCAAGGGTAACCTGAGGATCAGAAAGTTGAATTTTGGCTTATGGAGGTTGAAAAGATTTTTAGGGTGTTGGAATACCCCGACCCACAGAAGGTGAAGTATGCAACCTTCTTGTTTGAGGAAGCTGCATGTCAGTGGTAGCAAGTTATGGAATGTCGATGGTAAAGAAAAAGATAGGAGGGTACTTGGGAGGAGTTTAGAAACGAATTTTTGAGGAAATACATTCCTCGATCAGTAAAAGATAAGGGTAGAGAAAGTTCACAAATTTAATTAAGGGAGGAAAAAAGGAGGAAGAAATTTGTGGAAGGGCTGAGGCCTGATTTGAGATGATCACTGGCTATTGGCCATCCTTCAACATATGAAGAAATAGTTGAGATGGCCCTAGATTTGAAAGGGGAGTTCTAGGAACTCTAGAAGATCGAGAAGAAGAGGAAGGAAAAATGGTCAGGCAGATCTGACCAAGATAAAAGCAAGAAAAATTTTTACAGCAAAAAGCAGAAACCTGAGACTTGAGCTCCCGCAGCTGATAAAGGAAAAGCTCCAATGGCTACTGGAAAGACAAAATGTGAATTTTGTGGAGGCACTTCCCATACAGAAGACCAGGGCTAGAAAAAGTAGGGGAAGTGTTTAATTTGTGGAAGCTTCCAGCATACCATCATAGATTGCCCACAAAGCCGCTTCTGGTTAGGGACAGGGATAAAGAACTAGCAAAAGCAGGGTTCTGCTGAACGTCCCCAGATCAAAGCCCAAGTTTATGCCTTGACTGGGGAGGAAGGAGTAGACCCAAAGCAGGTAGTTAGAAGTACGATTTTAATTCAACAATTTATATGTAAAGTTTTCTTTGATCCTAGTGCAATGCATTCATTTATTTCATCTAACTGTGCAAATATAGATAACTTCAGAAAATAAGAGGGTATTATGAAGCTTGCATTAAATATCCTCATTATCCAATAAATATAGATAACTAGGAATTTACTGTGGATCTTATCGAATTGCCAATTCAGGATTATGATCTTATTTTGGGAATGGATTGACTCTACCAATATCAGGCTATGATTGATTGTTATGCTAAAACAATCAAGCTGGGTATCAAAAAAGGTATCTGCACTAATAGTACTCACAGAAATGGAGGATTATCCGAAATGAAGGACAGGAATTGCTAGCCTACTTAATAAATAAATCTCAGGATAAAGTAGAGCTAAAAGATGTAGAAATGGTAAATGAATTCCCAAAAGTATTTCATGATGAATTAAACTCACTACCTTCGGATAGAGAGATTGAGTTTGTAATTGAAGTTATCCCTGGGGTATCGCAATTCTTAAAGTCTCCTTATAGAATGGCACCAACAAAGTTACAAGAACTGCTGGATAAGGATTTTATTTGAAAGAGATCTTTTCCCTAGGGAGCTCCGGTCCTATTTGTGAAGAAAAATGATGGCATCTTAAGGATGTGTATTGATCATAGGGAGTTGAACAAGCTGACCATCAAGAATAAATACACTTTACCAAACATTGATGAGTTGTTTGATAATCTCCAAGGATCTGCAGTATACTCAAAATTGAAGATATGGGAAGCAGATATCCCAAAACTGCATTTAATTCCCGTTATAGACACTTTGAATTTGTGGTGATGCTATTTGGGCTGACGAATGCCCCTGCAGTATTCATGGATCTGATGCATCGAGTGTTTTGCCCCTACCTCAAGTGCTTTGTAGTAATCTTTATTGATGATATTCTGGTCTATTCAAATCAGAAAAAAAAAATGAGGAACATTTACGAATTGTTCTCCACACTCTTAAAGAGAACAAATCGTACGCCAAATTCAGCAAATGTGAATCTTGGCTAAAGAAAGTGAATTTTCTAGGTCACATCATATCTCAAGATGGACTTGAAGTTGATCTAGAAAAAATCAAGGCAGTTCTCAAAAGAAAGAGACCAAAAACAGTTATGGAGGTGAGAACTTTTCTGGGACTGGTGGGCTACTACCGAAAGTTCATTCAGAACTTTTTCAAGTTAGCTGGCCCTCTCACTACGCTAAGAAAGAAGAGAAAAGGGTTTATCTTGGATAACCAGTGGGAGGAAAGTTTTCTGCAATTAAAGAAAAGTTTAACGACAGCCCCAATACTTGCACTACCAGACGGTTTCGGAGAATTTATTGTATGCACTGATACTTCAAAAGAAGTTCTAGGGTGCGTGTTAATGTAGAAAGGCAAAGTGATCAAGTATGCTTTAAGAAAATTGAAAAATCATGAGCAAAACTATCCTATTCATAATTTGGAATTGGCAGCTGTAGTTTTTGCCTTAGCAAAATGGCATCATTATCTATATGGAACCAAGATAGAAGTGTACACGGATCACAAAAGCCTAAAATACATCTTTAGCCAGAAAAGTTTGAATTTAAGGCAACTACGATGGATGAAATTTTTAGAAGATTACGATTTCATCATCACCTAGCACCTTGGCAAGGCAAATATGGTTATTGGTCTCTAAGTCGAAAGGGCAAACTGGCAAATATGACCATCTATCCAGACATATACAGTGAAATTCTAAAGGCCCAATGAAAGGATAATTGGATACAGGATCTCAAAGCTAAAATAAGGCCTGAGTTTAGAATTGATGAAAAGAAGTTATTGCAATTTAAAGACAAGGTATGTGTTCCTGCAGAGGTACAGGAAAGAATGCTATCTGCAGCACATCAAACTAAATATTCTATACACCCTGGTGGGACAAAAATATACAGGGACTTGGAACAAAAATTGGTGGAAAGGAATGAAAATAGATATAATAGAATACATTAAAAAATGTCCGACCTGCCAGCTTGTCAAAGCAGAACACCAAAGGCCATCGAAAAACTGCAACCACTTCCAATCTGGGATCAATTCATTATGGATTTTGTGATAGGTCTACCTATAGTCCGAGAAAGTTATGGCAGTATTTAGGTTATCATTGATAGGCTTACCAAATCAGCTCACTTCTTACCTGTCAAAACCTAGTACGACGTACAAAAACTCACCGAAGTCTATAACAGGAAAATAGTACACCTGCACAGAATTCCATAGAGTATTGTTTTGGACAGAGACCCAAAGTTCACGGTGAGGTTATGGAGCAAGCTACAAGAATATCTGGGGACAAAGTTACTTTTCAGTATTGCAGGCCATCTCTAGATAGATGGTTAGTCAAACACTGGAAGATATGCGTAGGGCTTGTGTTTTGGAGTTTCCTGAAAATTGGGATAGGTACTTCCCTTTAGTGGAATTTGCCTATAATAATAGCTATCAAGTTTCGATTCAGATGACACCATACGAAGCTCTATATGGCCGAAAATGCAAATTATTGTTACATTGAGATTTAGATTAATCAAAAGGGACATTAAGTGGGGAAGGAAATGAAATACGACCCGAGCTGATACAAAAAGTCATTGATAAAATTTGGATTATAAAGAAAAATATGAAGACAGCTCAAGATTAATAGAAGAGTTATGTGGATTGATAATGGAAAGACTTGGAATTTGAAGTCGAAGATCAAGTATGCTTGAAAGTTGCGTCTCCAAAAGGATTTCGGAGGTTAGGTAAAAGCGAAAAACTAACTCCAAGATACGCAGGATCTTTTGAAATTATTGAGCGAATAGGACCTGTTGCATATAGATTAGATCTACCACCAAACCTTACCAGAATTCATGATCTTTTTCACAGATCCCAACTTCGAAAATACCACCCAGATCTCAGATGTCATAGAGCATGTTGAGGTACCTCTCCAAAGCGACCTCACGTACGTAAAATAATTGATAAATATTTTTGATTTCTAAGTTCGACGACTTAGAAATTGATAGATACCCCAAGTCAAAGTTCTGTGGCGAAATCAGAAAATAAAAGAAGTGACTTGAGAATGTGAGAACGAGATGCGGAAAAAATGTCCACATCTCTTTGAATAAAGGTATAAATTTAGAGACCAGATTCTTTTAAGGGGGAGAGTGTAACAACCCAAAAATTTTCTTAATCTTATTTAAATAATTTCACTTTCAATCTGAAAATTTTTTTGATCTCTTTTATGGCCAAATTTTCTCGACAAAGAAATTCCGTGTCAAAAAATTCCTTTCGGCCTAAATTTATCAAAAATACCCTATTAACTTCAAAAATATTTTATTTCAAATCCTTAGTTTAAAAAATTCAAAACCCTAGTGCCGTTTTGAATGATTTTAATCGTCATTGTCCGAAAACTTTAAAATGGCGAATATATTTCGATTTAGTAATCAAAAGTTTTATTTCAATCAAATTTGGTCCAAAAATATTATTTCAAGCCTAAATAAATGAATATTTGATCCAAGAAGTGAAGCCCAAAGTCTATATTCAATCTCAAAGGGCAAATCCTATTTTATTTGGAAAAAAAAAGAAAAATAAAATCCTCCAACACACACCGGGCACACACACATACAGAGAGAGAGAGAGAGTGTGTGTGTGTGTGTGTCTCTCTCTCTCTCAAGGTGAAGACAAGTTAAGGATAATTGTCATGTGATTGAAAAATGAGAATTATCTTCAACACTTGACACCTTAACCCACTTAGTCATCCCCTAAAATCATTACAAATTTTTAACAAGTTTCCAAAAATGCCATTATCTCTAGTATTAAAAACTACACTTTATAAATGTATTTGTACATGAAAGAATAACAAAATACATCAATTGTCTTCATTTTCCTCTTGTGGCTGAAAACTTGGAGGAAAAAAAAATTTCAACAACTTTCATCCATCAATTTCACCATCCAAATAAAGGAAAACTAGTAGGGATTTTACCTCTTGCTTTGATCAACTAGCTTGGTAAGTTTAAGTTAAGTTTCGAAGAAATTGTAGCATGTTTAAGTGAGTTGTTAAATGGTCTCTTTCCTTTAGATGTTTAGGAGGGTAACTTGAAGAGCTTAAGGAATTAACTTGGAAATTTTGATACTCTTGGTGATATCTATACAAGTTAAAGATTATGACTAATCCCACTTCTTATTATTCATGCTAAGATTCATGATTTTCTTTGAAAGATCTATGATTATGAACTAGTTGCTAAGTTTTTTTTTTTTTTTTTTGGTTGCTGTGAGTTCTTTAATTGTTTTGGTTCATATAATGAAATAAATCCTATTCTATTGATTGTTGGTTGAACTTCTTATATGAAGAATCATGAATATGAACTTTGTAACACCCGAGAATTCCCTAAATAAAACTCTTGAATCGTCGATTTTCAAAAATTCATTTGATTTTAAAATCGAGCTTCATTTTAAAACCAAAACACATTTCACATATTCAAAAATATTTCGAATCAATACGTCGCAAATTCATGTCAAGACTCGACCCAAAAACGAGCCAAAATAACCCGATTTATAAGCCCAATATAAGCCTCAAACCTAGCCCAACCCATACCCACCTTTGTTGACTAATTTGGCACCAAATTGAAATATAAAATTGGTGCAAAAGTGAAGAAATCTGCAGACCAAAGGAACCAGCCATCCAGCCCCTCTGCAGCAACCTTTGGATGGGATTTTTGATCCCATCTATCCACTCCTATGTTGTCATATAGCCCACACATCAATCCTCTAGCTATTGGAAATTATTTTAGGGGGTTTTAACTTTGAAATTCTCTCATTTTGACCCCAAGTCCCTTCTATAAATAAGGACCAATTGGAGCTTGCAAACTCTGCAGAAAATCTGAAACACTCTCACATTTATAACTTCTCCTACCTCTTGTCTTCCATAAAAGTCGATTTCTTGCATTTAAGGGGGATTCTAGGAGTGTGAACTCTCATCCAACTCTTGGTAAGTGGCCCTTAAGTTTGTGTTTAAAGGTTGGTTAAGTGATAAATATATTAGTGTTTAACATGGATGCATATATGTGGTTATAGGTGTCGATTCTAGACTTGGTTCAACCACATTTCGGATTTAAGCGAGTAAGATTTATAGCATTTTTCCTTCCTCATGAGCATGATTTTTCCAGCTTTCTATTGATTAAATCGAGCATGCTTCATATTATTGAGTACATGATATTCTATGAGCATGTGAACTTGTGATTATTGTGCCAATCTTGCTATTCAATGCTCACTCTCTTGAATGTGAATCCAATTCTAAGCTTATTGAACTATCTTGAACCATACACCATTGCTTGGGATTGATCTTGAATGTTAGACCATGGATTAGGAGGAGAAACGAGCTAAAAATTTGATTAGAAACAAAAGATGTGGACAAAACCGTAGGATTTGACGTTGAAAACGATCTTCGAAAATTTTCAAAACTAAAATCCGAAATGATATTATATAAATGTTTTTACATATATAAGAATCTCAAAAATGTATTTTTGGAACAAAAATCCAAATAAAATCAAAAGATGAAAATTCAGATTTAGACCCGAGAGTGAGCGCTTGAACGCGTGCATCCGGGCGCTCCAGCGCACAAATGGGCGCTCAAGCGCCCAACTTGTGCAGAAATTACTGTTCATGGGTGCTCAAGCGCCCATACCGGCCCCCAAGCGCCCAGCTTCGGGTTAAAATTTGTGTTCTGGGCGCTCAAGCTCCCGTTTGAGCGCCCAAGCGCTCAGTTTCGATCCAAAATTGATATTTTGAGTTTTAAAACCCTTTTTCTTGGTATCTTGAGTCCATATCCAATCATCTTAATGTTATACAAAGTTTCAAAACGTAAATCCACTAGTCCATGGTTGAATTTCCGAATCGATTGATGGATTGAATCCGTTTAGCCTATTGAAATGTTATTATGGCCTTAGAACGTTACGCCTTGCCGGCTTCTTAAATGATTGATTTATTATCTATTTCGTTGTAAGCCATATGATTGATTGATTGGGGCCCATGTGGGGATTTCTTGGGTACCAAACTCGGGCAGTATCGGACTGTCTACTAGGACCTTCGAGCCCCTGATTGTCGGGTAGTTCGGACGAATTCTGGAGGTAGAATTCTGAAGCACTACCCTAAGCACGTAGGTCGGCTGTGCTTCTTGATTGAATGATGCTCTTTTGGGAGTTGGAGGGATAAGAAGAAAAGTAAATGTTGAAGATATAAGGGTGATAGACCTACCAAAAGATTATTTCAGCCTATGGACTTGAATGTGATACATATATGTATATATATTGATTGTCTTGAACGTTTCGATTGTTATCCGTATCACATTCTTGTATTGATTTTGATATGCTCATGTTCTTTGAAACTCTCTCTATTCCGCATGCTATAAATTTTACTGGGTCAGTGGACTCATGACCCTATTTAACATGTAGGTTCCGGGAACGTGAATGAATGATTGATTGAAGCTTGTAATAGATAGCATGACTTATTTTGGTTTTGACATCCCCATTTGTATCTTGATTTGAATTGCCACTTTTGGACTTAGTTAGCAATTGGAATGAACAGTATATTTTGGATTTATAATGTATATAGAACGATGGACTGAAATGTCTAGATTGCCCTATGTACTTGTACTTTTGGGATGTAATGATATTTATGAAGCTTAGTTGGGATTTTGTATTTGATTATTGGACTTAGTTTGAATGTTTTTAATATATTAGCTTCTGTATCGATTTCTGAATATGTTAGTACTTAGAACGTATAGAACGCGAGTGATGCACCTCGGGTCTCGGGCCCGCACATCCCCAGGATTTCGAGGGGCATCACAAACGTAGTGGATATAGTGATTTATTCGATCATCAAATTTAGGGTTAATAACTAAATGATTTCATAAAATAAGTGGAATTTTGAAAACCATCACCTTACTCTCGGGTAGCTACTGCCCTGTGCACACACCTCACTTGAAAAATTTAAAAACCCAATTTCTGCTACTCCAAAAATTTCATATATATACCATGGAAAACCTCATCGAGTGTAGATGTTGTTAGATTAAAAATCACCCAAAAATAAGGAGAAAAATTATAGAAAAGGCCATTAAACCACAACCTGCCACTTTGGCCACAACAGAGGAGGTCCTCTGTCATACCATCCACTTCCAACAATTTAAAACCTGACTTTCTTGCATCAAACAAATCCATAAAATAGTAGTTGGAAACTTATCTAGTCTAGGTAGTGTTGGGATAAAAAATTACTCAAAATCATGGAGAAAAATGACCAAAAACACCCCTAGAAAAGAGCTTGTCTGATTTATCAGGAAACAGGGAAGGGGCAGAAGTGAAGTTTGCAACAACTCTCACTTTCTAAAATTTGAAACCATACTTATCCTCATTAAATCAGTCCACAAAAATATACCATTAGAAACCTTGTCAAATTCAGATGATGATAGGTTCAAGAATCACCAAAAACCACAAAGAATTTTGCCCAGAAATAACCTAAGAAATCAACATGCCAAATCAGTAGAAATTAGTGGCAAAATCTAGGATTGACTTAAAAATTTTATAAGTAAAAATCCGATCATCGGATCATGGAATGGAGATGAACTTCAAAAAGCTAGTTGAGTCTAGATATTTATAGAACCAAGACATAATTTTTAACTATTAGGACATATTTTTAAAATGGTCGAGAAATTAACTGCCACAATAAGAGAACGTAGAACTAGCCCAACTTAATATTTTTCACCTAAATGATTTCTTAAAAATCACATCCTATATCTTTTCAAGCTATTATGATGATCCAAATAAAAATTTTATATCCTAGGTTCAAATCTTAAGCTTTGCACGCAATTACTCAATTTTTGTTGTCGTATGGTGATTGCTTGAAAGTTCAAAAATTTCTTCTCTCTATTGTCAACCTAAATGCATAAATGTTGGCCTCCGGGAACCTCAGTGGGATAGGTTGAACTTTTCTAATGTTTGAGGTAGCTAGGAGGGAACTTGGAGGTAGGTTTCCGAATAGATACGCTTGGCACGCGATCGACAGTGCCTAATGTTTAAATGGCCTACTTCGAGTGGCCATCCGAGGGGCAAATTGAGGGATAAGAAAATTTATTATATTTTAATAATATAAGGGTGACAGATCCATCAAATAACTAGTTTAGCCTACTAATTTTGACATTCATATTAAAGTTCAAAATCTGATTTATGACTTGAATGATTTGTCATGAAAATTCATATCACTATGAACGTAAAAAATTTGTGTTGACGATCGATTGTACTCAAAGGCCTTTTATCTCTTTTTTGTAGTTCATCATGTTCATGATCTTTACTAAGTCAATAGGCTTATTTCATTGTGTTACCATGTGTAGGTGAATAAACTTGGAGGAAAAATGCACTTGTGTTTTGTTTTTCCATTTATAATAAATGACCATGGTGTACGTATCGAATTTACAGTCCATGTGTAATGACTCAGATCTAGAACATCCGTCCCTAGATGGGAAATTGCCACTCGATGCGGAGGGGCTTATAAAACCCATTCTCAACTTTCAATGCAGCGGAAGTTTTAGCCAGTCTATAATCAAGTACATACTCATTACAAGCCCTAAAATTTTTCAATAAGGTGTCTACTTATTAGCGCTAACCTGAGTATATATAAATCTTACAAACTATTACAAATTCACAAGTTCTCATACCAAAAATCGAGAGGACAAATCTCCAAACTTGCGAAAATTCTAGAAATTCAGTCACCTACACATTTTAAAACTTACAATATAAGTCTGAATGACTTAGTAAGAAATTATGACGAGGAATCGAAAGTTAAGGTATCCAGCAAAGCTCAAGCGAAAAATTTCAGAATGTCCAATAAAATAAAAGATGAACTAATGAGTAAGATTGGAATGCCCAACAATCGAATACAAATCAAATAATGAGCTCAGGTAGTTCCACACTTAAACAAGTTGAATTATGCTACGCGATTGTGATAATTTCATAAAGAAACGTAAACAAGTAGCTCAACGAGAGTGTAAATCAAATGAGTAGCTCAAACATGAGCGTAAAATAATTCACACAATCATGTAGCAAGGCTGAACTAGTATTTGGTGGATTTATCACCCTTATAACTTCCATAAACATATAATCCTTATCCTTCCAAATTTGCTTACTTGAGTGGCCACTTGAGGAGCACCAATCACAATTAAGGCACAGCAGTACGGTCGACCATGAGCTTTGGAGTAATCCCTCAGATACCTACCTCCAGGTTCCTTGGAATTACCCAACAATAGGGAAACCCTACAGGAGACTGGCTGACGGTCCGACACTAACCTCGTGTTCTCACCGGTGGTCCCAAGGCCCAACAATCAGTCAATCAATAGGTTCAAAATCTATATCAATTGTTCGATTTTAAACAATAATAGATTTTGAATAGATATTAAACATAAACAGATCCATCCATAGGATGGTATACAATGAGTATCAATCATTCACAATTGGTCCGATTCCAATCAATATGAAATTTGAAACAATCTCCGACGCGATTATTTATCAAGCGATACTGCGAACTCAATCATTTCAAACGAATGGACTATGGATATATCAGATACTATTTTCAAAAATATTTCAAAAGAATATTCTGTGGTCATTTCAATAGTATTTTGAAAATATTTCAAAAATGTGTACAATAAACATATCAAGTAATATTTCCAAAGCCTTTCAAAAGATAGGAATAATCATATTATATTGTTGAAGCCATTTTTAGAAAATGAATACCCTAACAATTTTTCAGAAAATGAAACAGAGTTGTAAAAACTATAATCAATATTTTTAAAAATATTTTTATGGAATAAAATCCTTCAATGGTGTTTTGAGAATATTTTACAGAGGTGAAATCTATGGAGTATTTTGGAAATATTTCAAGGAACATGAAACATAACCGACATTTAAAAGATATTTTCGATGAATGAAAATAACAAATGATACTTTGAAAATATTTTTAAAGAATAAAACTACGAACGATATTTTGAAAACGTTTTAGAAATAGATTTTTGAGGCAAAATAGAGTTAAAGCTATGAAAAAAGATTTAAGAATAAATCAAGTATAAATATTTTATAAAACAAGTCAAGTGAGTCCATGTTTCCATTTTTTCAACATGACAATACATATACGATAATGTCCGTAATTTATCAAATCTCAAGCCAAAGATCCTGTCTAAACAAGGAAAATGACTGCAATCGTATCTATATGTCCATAGTGATCGTCAAACAAGGCAAGGAGTCCATGAGAATCTAGCAAGAAATAACAACAACGAATTCAAACTCATGTTGACTGTAATTGAAACAAGGGAATGAAATCATGGTACAAAGGATTCTATTATTATAAGCATAAGGGATAGCCATAATTCTTACCTCTGGTCTTTAGGCTTTAAGACCTAAGATGATATTGAGATCGTCTAATTCTTAGAGTTAATTTGGCCTATAAACATCAAGATCAATTAAGCACTAGACCACATTTCTACATCCTATAAAATCTACAATTCAATTCCGACAGTAAATTTTCCGACCAATCTAAAAATATATCCCATTGACCTAAAATTGGCAATTTGATTTTATGACTATCTAGACTCGACAAGCTTTCCAACAGTGATTTTATATTGAAAATATGATGCGTGGTTTATTACTTATAAAGTTTTAAAATTGATCGATGGTTCTGCCGTAACCCTAAGTCAGTTTAACATGTTCGGCTTTAACAAATTTTCTGGAAAGCATCCTTCATGGATTTCAAATATTCTTAGATCTATCATTATTTACACTTAATAAGGTTTCTAACAAGTATTTTTGGGGCTATTTCGGTGAAGGAAAGCTTGGGTTTCAATATTTTGAAAGTAGAGGATGTGTTATAGCTCACTCCAGTAGCTCCTCTGCTCCTTCGGGTAAACTAGCAACTTCGGATCACATGGTATTTTTGGTAAATTTGTCTCCATTTTTTTGAGTGATTCTTGATCTTAATACTAACTACACTCGATAAGGTTTCCAACGGCTCATTTTATTGATTTTTTTTATAAAGAAAAGTCAGGGTTTCAATTTGTGGAAATAGGAAGTGTTGCAGAGAACCTCCCCTATTCCCGGTAGACTGGCAAGCTATATTCTAATGGATTTTTCTATCATTTATCTCCTTGGTTTTGGCTGATTTTTTATCCTAACAACATCTAGACTTGATGAGGTTTCCAACGGTACCTTATATGTAATTTTTGGAGTAGTGTAAAGGGGGTTTTCGAGGCTTTAAAGTGAGGTATATGCACTAGAAATGGCTACCCGAGAACAAACCAATGTTTTCAACTTCACTTAGTTTACAAAATCGTCTAACTACCAAATCTAAGTGTGATGATCCAATAAATTTCTTATAACCCTCAAGTTCATACTTATGATTCAAAAGCTCAACCAAGCTCAATCAATCAATCATCATTAATATTCAATCAATCCCATGAATCAAAACTAATTAAAGAAACAAAGCACCAAATTAAATCCATTGGAGATATATATATATATATATATGCACACCTGAAAATTGATGGCTGCCCAGTTGAAACAGAGAGAGGATCGTGAGTTTTGAGATGAGAGAGAGATGGGAGTGACTGAAAAATAGCAAATTCTTGCACGCTTTAATGACTAATAAGAGAGGTTGAGATTTACAGCTGAAATCTAACGGCTACCCATATGAAAAATGAAGAGAGAAGTTGGGAGATGAGAGAGAGGCTAGGGTTTGAGGTTAGAGAGAGATGGGAGAGAATGAAATTTAAAGGGGTGTCTTCCAAACCAAATGAAATGCAAATTTTAATGAAATGAACATGGGATTCATTTGTCATTTTTCAATTTATTTTGTTCTATCCCAGTAACTTGGTGGAAGACTAATTTGGAGTATAAAATAGCAAAATATCATTTCTTGAAAGTGACAAAATATTTTTGATTGAGAGAGACTTCTCAAATCGGCGGAAAAATATCTACCGATTGAAGTTGTTTCTCAAAACGTTATAAAAATATTTTTTGATAAAATTGAGAATTTAAAGATTTAATTAGGAAAATTCTCTCAATTTGATATTTAATTAGAGAATTTTTAGTTGCTAAACCATAATATTTTTGCCGTTTAAAATTTTTCGAACAACAGCGATTAAAATTATTTAAAAAGGTATTAGGTTTTAGACTTTGAAACTAAGTGTTTAAAAATAATATTATGAAAATATTTAAACCTAAATAAGATATATTTGAAGTTAATAAAGTATTTTTAATAAATTCGGGTCGAAAAAAAATTTTGAAACGAATAATTTCTTTGCTGAGAAAATTCGACCATAGAGAAAATTAGGAATTTTCGAATTTAAAGAAAATAAATTTTGAATGGAAAGAAAGTTATTTAATTAAGGCTCAGGGAGTTTTTGGAGTGCTACACCATGTACATTTTGTAATAGATAGAGCTCTGGGTGGGTGGCTTGTAGCCACTGAAACCTTAGTATTTGGAGAGTATATCGAATAGATTGAAAAGGTGTTTTTTTTTTTTTTTGTCTTGAACTACAAGTCGAATTATGTAATAGTTGAGCTTGTATTTAGTAAGTTTGAAACTCTAGTAATTATGTAAATTACGACTTGTATAATAGTGATAGTATGCCTTTAATTTTTGTACATTGTGTGAATTTTAAGTTAAGTTTAAGATAAATCTATTCCAATGATAGTGTTCATATTGATTTTAATATTTTATTTAGTTACCCTTGTATGTAAATAATATCCCGAAAACTAGGGCGAAAGTGCACTAGGACCCTGGGGCGTTACAGAAGTAGGAGACCATTCTTTTAAACCATTGGTAAGATTAGCTTAAAAATGTAAATAAACATGTATGTCAAGGTTGTGAATGGAGCTTGACAACAAATGATCTTCCATTTTCTAGGTATTGAATCAATCTTTGGGAACAACTCTCAACTTGGCAAAGCTTAGGACCTAAATGTAAGAATTATGGACTTTTTGCTTGTCTCTTGGTTGATATCATAGCTTCATTGGTTAGATGACCATGTTTATATGTATTTAATTGTGAAATGAGCTCATTTATGCTCTTCTCGTTGGTTCCTTAAGACCATAAGCTCAAAATTCTTGATATGGAAACCAATGAACCTGTGAGCATTCTTGACAACCTCACATTGACCTTGGAATGGATTTGGATCATGGACATAAAGGAAAACCCATACAAAACTTAAAAATCTGTTCATTGGACTTAAGAAAACTTATTTCGTGAACTTGCAAAAATTAAAACTTGTGGCTTGGATTTCTAAGAAAAAAATTTCAAAAAGAGTGAGCGCTTAAGTGCCCAGTGGTGCCCTTAAGCGCTCGTTCCAGTGCCCAAACACTCAAATTCCAGTAGCAAGTTACTGTTTGGGCACTCAAGCTCTCAAACCCAAGGCAAAAATCATTATTTCGATGCTCAAGCGTTTATTTGAGCACTCAAGTGCCTGTTCTTGTAGCTAAAAGCACTTTTCTGGCGCTCAAACGGCCATTCCAGTGTATAGATCTACACGTTCCGACTTTGATTTGTTAACCTAAGTCCATATTTAACCTCTTTTAAAATGTTTAAGACTTCAAAATAAAATTTTTCCTAGTCCTTAGTCCAAATTCGATTTGTTTGTTTGATATGATCGGTCGATCGATTATGTGTTCAAAGTGGCTTCATGTTTAAGATATATTCTGATATGTTCAGTTTGTTCAAAGCCTATATGAATGTATATATGTTTGGCCCTGGGAATTTTCAGGGGTATCGGATAGGGCGATATCGGATCAACAATTTGAGCTCCTGAAAATTCTTGTTTGTTGGGTAAATTGAAAAAGCCCTAAGGATAGGGTTCTAAAGAGCTACTCTAAAGCACTAGGGTTAACTATGCTTTCCAGTTTGTTTGATGCTCCTTGAGGGAGCTTAGAGGGATAAGGATTATATGTGAATATGTGTTGGAGTTATAAGGGAGATAGATCCACCAAACGTTTGAATTAGTCTTATAAGTTTTGTTGATGTGATGTAACATATGATTTATGATATCTGTTCATTTTATTTGATCTAAAATGTTATATGAGGTCTCATTTATGATTTCGTTCTTGATACGCTTATCGTTTAAATCTCCTCTTCCATGTTTTATGCCATAAGTTTTATTGGATCAATGGACTCATGATTCCATTAACAACATGTAGAGAATTAGCTCTATGGATTTGTTGTTTGAGAAGCTCCCCATTAGCATGTTTGGATTTTTCGTTTGGATTATGTATCTAGGAACGTATTTTTGACTTGTTAGTTCATTTAGACTTCTAGCTTATATAGACTAAGTTAGTCATGACGTATTATTTTGAAAAAAATTTATGGCCTGTAATTATGACTTGTTGGAAATTTATTATGGAATGGAATGTGTCATTTCCCATTTATAGCTTTAGTTAGTTATCCATATGCAAATAGCATTCTGAATGAGTTGGATGAACAAAGGAACAATAACAATGGAATCAATGGAAATCATTATCAAGAAGTATAAATTATGGCTGAACTAGTTATTTGGTAGATCTATCACCCTTATTACTTCAACAATATATCAATTCTTATCCCTCCAACATTTTGTTCTCAACCCTTGACACTTCGAAGGGATCAATAGGCACGGTTGACTATGCGCCATGGACCAGTTCCCTAGAAAGCCTACCTCCAGGCAATCATGGAACTATTTAACATATGGGAAACCCCACAGAAGACTGACTGGCGGTCTGATACTGCCCAGCATTCTCACCGGTGGTTCTCAGGCCTAATAATCAATAACATTCATGTTTCAATGCAATAAGGTCAATACTTTCAACGATTGAACCAATATTTCCGATAATCAGTCAAGATCACCAATAAACACAAGTTGAATTCATTAATAAATACTTTGGATCATTGGTAAGAAGCTTAGGAGCATAAAAAGGAATAAAGAGTATAAAGAGAATTTTTAGCTTCTGGATTGGGCGATGGTTTTTGAATAAAAATTTGGAGACTTTCATACTATGTTTTAAGTTGAGAAAAATGTATTTCTTTCGAAATACGTAAATATTTGAAAACTTTGGAGATGAAATTTCAAATAAAATACAAATTTTAGGGTATCTAAGTGAACTAGAGTTTATGAAAAATGAACAAAATTAGAACCATGATTTCAAGGAACAAGAATCGCATATGATGAATAAATTGATAGAATAGATGAATTAACGAAAAATCGATAAAGAGTAACCATAAATTTTACCTAATATTTCCTTCAAAGGTTTCTCTTAATTTTTCAAGATCCTTCCTCCTTCATTTCTTCTTCAACTCCGAAGTTGGATTTATAAAGATTTAGAAAGACTTATTGACTAATTTCAAGTTTAAAAAGTAGAGTATGAAACTTTGTGTGTGTGTGTGTATGATTTGTGTGTCTGAAGAAATTGAAGACCGCCTATCCCTATTTATAGTTGTAGTTTGAAGGTTTAATTGCAAAAAAGTTTTAGGGGGCTTGGAATTAATTACAATGTAGCTTAGGGGGCTATATAAAAATTAGACAAATGGAGTGGCCAAAGAATAGCTTTCCCTATAAGTAAAAGTGATAAGGATTTGTGAAGCTTATACCATGTGGAGGATGATTTATAAAGCTAAAGATTTGTGATAAGATATGAGGAGATTTTGTGAAAAGTGGAGAAATGAGATTTTCCCAACTATGTAAAGATTATATAGTTTTATGAAAATTGCCAAATATGCAGTTGAGTTGTAAAACTAGATAAGATAAGATAAAAATAAGGTATAGTGGTCCAACATGGCTTTATGAGATTTGACCATGACAATGTGCAAAGTGGTGTAATGAAAACTTGTTAAATTCCTCTACACGTAAATAAGATTTTTGGAAAAATACAATTATACCTTTTGAGAATATGTGTGTGTGAGTGCCTAGTTATTTGGCCTTTAAAAGAAAAAAAAAATTGGAAAGGAATTTAAGGCGTAAAAATATTAGAAAATTTTGGAATTTAAGGAGAAATAAGGAATTTTTTATAACAAATTTTGTAGATGAGTGTAACAACTTTAAAAATCATTAGAGAATATTTAAAACTTGTAGAAACTATTTAAAAATTGAAGAAAATATAGTTATGCATGGATAAAGTTTTAATGGAGTTAAAAATATTTTAGGGGATGTTACACTTTCCCCCGTAGAAGTATTTGGCTCCCCGATTCTATCCTATCTTAAGCATAAGATAGGTCAAGTAAACTTCTAAATTTTAAGATATATAGCTCAAACCTGTTAGTTAGGAAGGTAGGCATATTTTTGCATATCTCGTCTTCACGTTCTTATGTAGCTTTTTCATTTTCTTTTAAAGAAGCTTGGCTTGAGGAATCCTTGTATTCCTGTAACCTTGCTTCCATAACATCTGTAACTTCCTGACTAGCTGTACCAATAAGGGCATAAGCTCTGGCCTTTGCTGGGGGTCTCTTACTCAGTTCAAATTACTGCTGCGGTTGTTTTAAAATCCCTGGATTCGTACTAAAGTTGTGACTCCTGGGATAATTTTTCCATGTGTGCTGGGAGCTTCCACAATTTAAGCATTTTTCTTGCATAACCCAACATTGGTCTTCCGTATGAGAAAGATGTCCATAGTAGTTGCACCTTCTCGTCGTAGTTGCTGGTGCAATGTATGGAGATTTGCCCTTATTTATTTTTGAGGAATTTTTAGGAGCAATCGTTATTTCTTCTTCTTAAAAAATTTTCTTTCCTTTGTCAAAATCCACTTGTCCCATTCCTTTTTCTTTTCTCCATTTTTCATTTAACTTTTGAAGTTCTCAGAATTCATTCTCAATTTTCATAGCTTTTTTCACCGCACGATTGTAGTTAGGAAGATCACATGAGACTAAGGCTTGATAGAGTTCTGGTTTTAATCCCTCTATAAATTTCCTCATGCTTCTTCTTTCATTTGTGATGATATGAGGGGCATATTGGATTAACCTATTATATTCTACTTCATAATCCATTATAGTCATAGCCCCTTAGATTAAATTCATGAATTCTCTTTCCCTTACATCTCTTAGAACCTATGGTATAAATTTTTGTAAGAATTCTGCCTTGAATGCTTCTCATGTCCAATCTATTCCTTCTTTATTCCATTCCCATTCAATTATTCTCCACCAGTAGCAAGCGGCATCCTAAAAAAGAAAGGTAGTATACTTCACTTGTTGTTGTTCTGAGTCATTAAGAATTCAGAATATTTTCACGATTTCCTGAATCCATGCTTCTGCCTTTCGATCATTTGGTTCTCCCTTACATCTAGGTGGGTTAAATCGAAGAAACCTAGTCAAGGTCTTATCTTTTGTCTCAAGGGTTTCATTTGTACAGTTTCCAACATTCTCTTGATGTTGACAAAAATCCATGAACTCCTATCACATAGTAAATACATGCTCAGCAGTTGGCATATTTGCCGGTGGTGTGGGTTCTAGAGGTACATCATGGGTTTCATTTTTATTTCCATTAGTTAGGCTATTAGACCTATTGGGATCTTCTCATTGATGGCGTCCTCACTTTTGTGGTTGGTTATCGTGCGGCTGGCTTCTTTTGGGTGCCATATTGCTCTGAGATTACTTAAAAGACTCATCATGGGAATATCATAAAATACGCAAGGTTTAGAAGTTTCATCCAATTAATCAAAGGATGTCTAGGTACTATTTATGTTCTATTTCTACCAATCTCTATATCTAATCCCATACAAACTATGCACCAATGTTATTATATCTACTTCTATTTCTATATAGCGCTTGGATTCTTTCCTTTTGCAACAACTTCCAAACGAGAGTATTTAGTTAGCCACATAAATCACTTTAAATCGGCAGTCAAAAGTAATCCGAGACCCCAAATTCCTAACCCTGGCTCTGATATCACTCTGTAGCACCCCGAATCTAGAGCTTCCGCCCCTAGAATGGGTTGCTACCACAATAATATCATTGCATAAATAAAAGTTATAACAACTACAACTTTTATTAAAGATACAACTCTTCAAGGTACATTTCTTCATATTTACATCAAAATAAAAAGGTATGCTATAATATTTGTCCATTGCCCTAACCTGCAAAATATTTTAATAACTTAAGTTCTGAATAAACTTAGTAAAATTTATGGGTGGGTTAGAATGGCAAGAGGTAATAAGTTGGATGAATGAAGGAACAATAACAATGGGATCAATGAAAATTATTATCAAGAAGTGTAAATTATGGCTAAACTAGTTATTTGGTGGATCTGTCATCCTTATTACTTCAATAATATATCAATCCTTATCCTTCCAATATTTTGTTCTCAGCCCTCGACATTTCGAGGGGATCAATAGGCACGATCGACTATGTGCTATGGACCAATTCCCTGGAAAGCCTACCTCCAGGCAATCGTGAAACTGTCCAACATTAAGGAAACCCTATAGGAAACTGACTGACGGTCTAATACCGCCCAACGTTCTCACCAGTGGTTCCCAAGCTCAATAATCAATAACATTTAGGTTTCAAAGTAATAAGGTCAATACTTTCAATGATTGAACCAATATTTTCGACAATCAATCAAAATTATCAATAAACACGGGATGAATTCATCAATAAATACTTTGGATCATCGTTAAAAAGCTATAGGAGCATAAAAAGGAATAAAGAGCATAAAAAGAATTTTTAACTTCTGGATTGGACGATGGTTTTTGAACAAAAATTTGGGGACTTTCATACAATATTTTTGGTTAAGAAAAATTTATTTCTTCGAAATACGTAAATATTTGAAAACTTTGGAGATGAAATTTCAAATAAAATACAAATTATAGGGTATCTAAGCTAACTAGGGTTTATGGAAAAAATGAACAAAATTAGAACCATGATTTCAAAGAACAAGAATCGCGTATGATGAATAAATTGATAGAATCGATGAATTAACGAAAAATCGATGGAGAGTAACCATAAATTTTATCTGATATTTCCTTCAAAGATTTCTCTTAATTTTTCAAGATCCTTCCTCATTCTTTCCTTCTTCAACTCCGAAGTTGGTTTCATAAAGATTTAGAAAGACTTATTGACTAATTTCAAGTTTAAAAAAGAAGAGTATGAAACTTTCTTTGTGTGTATGTGTGTGTGTGATTTGTGTGTCTGAAAAATTTATAGTTGTAGTTTGAGGGTTTAATTACAAAAGAAAAATAGTTTTAAGGGGCTAGGATTTAATTAAAATATAGCTTAGGGAGCTATATGAAAATTAGACAAATTGAGTGGCCAAATAGGAAATTTCTATGTAAGTAAAAGTGGCAAGAATTTGTGAAGCTTATGCCATGTGGAGGATGATTTGTAAAGCTAAAGATTTGGGATAAGATATGGAAAGATTTAGGATAACATATGGGGAGATTTTGTGAAAAGTGGACAAATGAAGTATTCCCACCTATGCAAGGATTGTATAGTTTTATGGAAATTTGCCAAGTATGGGGTTGAGTTGTAAAACTCGATAAGATAATGATGAGGCATAGTGGTGCAACATGGCTTGATGAGATTTGGCCATGACAATTTGCAAAGTGGTGCAATAAAAACTTGCCAAATTCCCCTACATGGTAGATAAGAATTTTGAAAAAAATACAATTATACCCTTTGAGAATATGTGTGTGAGTGCCTAGTTATTTGGCCTTTAAGAAGAAAAAAATTTGGAAATGAATTTAAGGTGTAAAAATATTAGAAAATTTTGGAATTTAAGGAGAAATAAGGAATTTTATGTAACAAATTTTGTAGATGAGTGTAACAACTTTAAAAATAATTAGAGAATATTTAAAACTTGTAGAAATTATTTAAAAATTGAAGAAAATATAGTTATGCATGGATACAGTTTTATTAATGGAGTTAAAACTTTTTACAGGATGTTACAGCTTAGGACCCAAATGTAGGACTTATGGACTTTTTCCTTGTCTCTTGGTTGATATCATAGCTTCATTGGTTAGATGATCATGTTTATATGTATTTGATTGTGAAATGAGCTTATATATGCTATTCTTGTTGGTTCTTTAAGATCATAAGCTCAAAATTCTTGATATGGAAACCAATGAACCTGTGAGCATTCTTGACAATCTCATATTGACCTTGGAATGGATCTGGACTGTGGACATAAAAAACAACCTGTACAAAACTTAAAAATCGATTTATTGGACTTAAGAAAACTTATCTCATGAACTTGTAAAAATTAAAACTTGTGGTTTGGATTTCTAATAAAAACATTTCAAAAAGAGCTACTGGAACAAGAGAAAAATCAGTTTTGAACAAAAAAAAAATCCCAAGAGTAAGCGCTGAGCGCCCAAACACTCAAATTCCAGTAGCAAGTCAGTGTTTGAGCGCTCAAATGCCCAACGCTCAAATTTGAGGCGAAAATCATTATTTCGGCACTCAAGCACCCATTTCAGTGGTTAAAAGCACTATTCTGGCTCTCGAGCACCGAAACGCACATCGAAGCACCTATTCCAGTGTATAAATCTTCACGTTCTGACTTCAATTTGTTGACTCAAGTCCATATTTAACTTCTTTTAACATGTTTAACACTTTGAAATAAAATTTTTCCTTGTCCTTAGTCCAAATTTGATTCATTTGTTTGATATGATCAGCCGATCAATTATGTGCCCGAAGTGGCTTCATGTTTTAGATATATTCTGATATATTTAGTTTGTTGAAAGCCTATATGAATGTATGTCTATTGGGCCCTGAGAATTTTCAAGGATATCGGATGGGGTGATATCGGATCGACAATCTAAGCCCCTGAAAATTCTTGTTTGTTGGGTAAATCGGAAGAGCCCTCGACGTAGGGTTCTGAAGGGTGCTCTTCTGGTTTACTCTAAAGTACGTGAGGTCGACTATGCTTTCCAGTTTATTTGACGCTCCTTGGAGAAGCTTGGAAGGATAAGGATTATATGTGAATATGTGTTGGAGTTATAAGGGTGACAGATCCACCAAACATTTGAATCAGCCTTATAAGTTTTGTTGACATGAATGTGACATATGATTTATGATATCCATTCATTCTGTTCGTTTTGTTTGATCTGAAATGTTATATGAGGTCATATGATTTCATTCTTTATACGCTTATTGTTTAAATCTCGTACTCCATGTTTTATGCCATAAGTTTTACTAGTCAGTGGATTCATGATTCCATTAACGATTCGTGGATCTGTTGTTTGAGAAGCTCCCCATTAGCATGTTTAGATTTTTCTTTTAGATTATGTATCTAAGAATGTGTTTTAACTTGTTAGTTCATTTAAACTTCTGGTTTGCATGGACTAAGTTAGTCATGATGTATTATTTTAAAAAAAAATTGTGGCCTGTAATTATGACTTGTTGGGAATTTAGTATGGAATAGAATGTGTTATTTCCTGTTTATGGCTTTAGTTAGTTATCTTTCTGTGAGTAGTATTCTGGATTATTAGTTAGAATGCCCCCAGAGCTGGGGTGTTACTTATACCGTTATCGAGTGTAGATAACTATAGAATCAAGAATCACCCAAAACTATTGAAGAAAACATCCAAAAATGCCACTAGAAAGTAGCCTACCAAGGCTGTTGGGAACATGGTATAGTAGTAAGGGATGACTTTGGATGGGTATAGACGATGATCTGACCGTTGGATCATGATCAAAGGTCATCGTTAGAAAGAACATCGAGTTAAGGTAATTATAGCAGTAAATCTCATCGTTAAAGTATTAGAAACTTTGAGATAAAACTATTAGAATAAAAGTTGCCATACATTAACCAAGAAATCATGGTATTGATTGCTAGGTGCTTTCGCTTAGGTCATTTTGGAAATCTAGGAATATATTGTGTATTAAGATCAAAGGACCAAAGGTAAGATTTATGGCTTCTCCCTTGCCTCCATGATCTTGTTCTTGCTTGATTTCTTGCAATGAAAAATATTGAGCTACATGTTTGTTCATGATAACGTCTATTGGATTTACATGCTCAATATCCCCTTGAATGATGACTTGAGGACTTGATATTCTTGTGATTTCTATTCTTATGTATGAAAGTTCATGTGATTAAGAGACCTTGAATATTGGGAGAAATTTTGAGACCAAAAATGAAACCAATGAAAATATGGACTTGAAACATCCTTTTTCCTAAAATCTTGTAAAATAAATTTTGGAACTTAAATTTTAAAGGATTTGCCTTAAAATATGTTTATGGAAAAATCTACTTTTTAAGCCAACAAAATAGTTTCTTATAAAATTTGGAAACTTTGAGATGAAGGTTAAAGAAAACGAGTTTATAGATTCCTTACACTTTTTCCCAAATTTTGTAAATTAAATTTGGATTAAAATAATTTGCTGAAAATCAATTTCATCATAAAAAAAAAAAAGAAATTTCGGCTAAATAGACACCAAAGTGCTATAGAACTTTGTAGGAATGCTCTAGCACTTCGGCTATTGGAACAGAAGCTGTGCACTATAGCATTTTATAATAGTGCTCTAGCATTCCGAATTTTGAATAAAACTCCAAATTTAGAAAGAGGAATTAAGTGCTCTAGCACTTTTAAAAAGCTATGGCACTCTAGCCACATTGGGACACAATTCATATGGTTGATAGATTCAATTAAACGATTTGAATTGGACCTCGAACTTAGGAAAAATTAATTTGAAGCTTTAACATAATATGTTTTGTTTGTTCCGATATCCCTGCCATGATGTGGCCAAACATTTTAAATATGATCTGCTCGTTCTGAACCTAAATGAATGAACAAAAGTTAGACCCTGGGACTTTCTCAGAGGGATTTGATTGTGCGATATCAGATTTATGGTCGGAACCCTTAGGAATTTCTACACGTTGGGCGGTTTGGAGGAACCCTAAAAGTAGAGTTTTCAAAGGACTACTCTTGAGACTCATCGTCAACCGTGCTGCGACAGCTGTATCTCAAAGTTAGAATGGCTGTGCTTGAGTGGCCACTCGAGAAAGCAAAACGGAGTGATAAAGTTATATGAATATGAATATTTGGAAATGATAAGGGTGATAGATCCACCGAATGTTCGTTTCAGCCTTATATTTTGGTTAACTTGAATGTGATATAATTTACAAATTGTTTGTTCGTAATGCAAAAGTTTTGAAAGTTTCGATTCGATATTCATTATCACATTCAAGGTTTGTTCTTGTTTTATCTTTTGATTACTTTTGTACTCTTTGTTACCTGCCATAAATCTTGTTGGGCCAGTGGCCTCATGATTTCACCATTTACTATGTAGAAAATTTATTGCAGGAATCGTTCGAAGATTTTGGGGACCGCTTATGTAAATATATCATGTTTAGTTGGAATTTATATGGGTTCTAGAAATGAATGGTTATATCTTTTGGATCTTATGATGTATTATGCAACTTAAGCTGCAATTTTGGAAAATTTTGAATTTTAAGAAAATTTTGAATCCATGGATGTGTTATGAGCATGTTTTATGATTTTAGATAGTTTTCGCTGTTAGAGTAATGTTACGGACCTAGAGGCAGATATTCTAGACTCTGGGGTGTTACATCAGAAGTTTTGCTTGGAAGAGGATAAACTTTATGCTTTCTCAAGTACTCAAACAAACACATGTGAAATAAAAAAGTTCAAAAATATGTTTAATTAGCCCAAAGTTTTTAATTTAAAGGAAGTTTTAGTTTTTATTTTTAAAATTTGATCATAAATAAATATCAAGTGCATCAGAATATTTCTTTATATATAAAAATACCTTATTATGGATAAAATACACTTTAGTTAGTTTGGTTTGGGGTGAAATGGCTTGATAAAGCTCATTTATCAAGAATAATCCAATGTTTGGTTGAGCATATAACCATTATGCCAAACCACATCAAATCTTCTGGCCCGCATTTATAATTAGTGCTAAACTCATCATAATTAAACCCATATCCGGTTTCTCCCCGTAGGATTATTTATTGAAGATTTGACCAGCTTAATTGCATTTGAATGAAAATTTGTAGCCAAACAATTTACTAAGGATAAAATGACTTTTAGTGATTAGACTGCATATAGTAGTGGGAGATATAGTCATGAACTAATGGATTCATCCCCCCAAAAAAAAAGTCATCAATTAATGAAAAATCCAGCCAAACTATGTGACATCCCAAAGGTATTTAACAAGTCTAGATTCTTTATATATCAATTCATTCATGTTTATTTTCTATCTCACTTCTTTAATAAAAAACCTAACAAAAAACAACTCAAATGAACATATGTTATGTTGTCTCCTATTTAATTTGTTTTTCTTATGTTGTCCTTTTGACTTTATTGGAGCTTGGTTTCAAGTAAGCAAGGGAAATGCTTACTACAAGCTATTTTCATGACACAAACCAACAATATGATGGCTGGATGCGGTGCCACACAAGACGGTTGTTGGACCATGCTCAAGGGTGGTCTTGATGCTCAAAGGTGGTCTTGTGGTTAATGTTACGGGCCTTGCTAAGCTCTATTTTAAGATAATCCCTCTTTCTTATTCATATTATTCCAAGCGAATACATTTTAAAATAATTCATATTTTTTAACATTAATTACACTACAAGAAATGTGTGATATTTTCCTAAGACCATGGGTTATGGATGTCATAGGCTTCATTGTTACAAAATATAAGCAGACGTGCATTAGTCATAAGGGTCGTTAATTTGTAACAAAAGATAGATGTAGTCTTTTATGAATGGAATAAGAGGGTGTTTGGCTAAGCTTATTTAAAACATCTTATAAACTCCAACATCTTATAAGATGTTTTTAGTGCTTATAAGATATTAGATCTTATTTTACAAATAAGTTGTTAAAGTATTTGGATAAAATAAGACATTTTAGCCTATAAGATAGTAATGTCAATTTTGTAAATAACATGGTAAAAAATGAAGGCACATGTGAAGTTCTTAAAAATAAGTTAGGATCTCCTTACTTTTTTTTAAAAAAAATATAAGCTCCTAACATCTTATTTTAGGTGCTTATAAGATCTTTTTTGAAAAATTTTACCAAACATCTTTTAACATCAAATAAGCTCTTAAACTCTTAAACATCTTATAGGATGTTTTTAAGAGCCTATAAGATCACCCAAACACTCCCTAAATCTTAAATTGGTTTTTTTTTTTTTTTTTCATTCACATGGAAATCTTGAATTGGTTTTGATAGTTAATTGGCCATAGTTTTTGACATCTCCAATGAAGGCCTCAAATAGATAATGAGTGATTCAATTCCAAACATATAGATGATATTAAGTTTTGTCCACATTAGTGTGTTAATACAATATATAAGTTGCTTGTCCTATCTCATGAAACACTTTTTTAGATGTCTTTTCAAAATCAAAAGGTCTTATCTAGAGGTACCTCACTATAATTGAACTATGTTTCAACGACTCTAATAACCATAATCCATATGAAATAAAATCATACCTAGAATTTATTATGAGACTCATTTATATCTAATTTTACTTTATATTCTTAGATCTATGACTTCAACTCATCAGCTCAAATATGGGTCGATAACAACTCACTATAGCCGTTCACACACCAAGAATGGAAATCCCACCAAGATTAGAGCTTTGAAAAGGTGAAAAAACATCACTTATCTGTACCAAAACAAAGGGGGATAATAACCTCTACATTCCCTCCGGGTTGAGATAATTACGAAGACACTTTTTGAGATTTTGATGATGTAATGATAATTATTTAACTTTCAATGGGTGTTTTGATAATTATGCCAAACTTCAAGAGTGTTGAGGTGATTGTCCCAAAAAAGAAAAAAAAAAAGTTACATACCTTTTACCTCTAACAATCATTCAATCTCATAAATCTCCAGTTTTGGAAAAGCAAGCTAAAATTCCATGTCGTGGACCAACAAAACCGATTGGTACCTGACGCAACCATATCCATCAAACAAACTTGACTCGACTTTCCCTTTGGCAATGCAATTAGTGGGTACATCTACAACAGCACTGCGTACCAAAATTGGTTTGCCTCCCGATTCAAATACACCATATTCAAAAATGAGATGAAATGGTACTTCATTGAACAAACTCATGGCATTGTCGATTACTGTGTCACTAACTCTATGGTCCAATTCTCAATTCTCAAAGTCCCATGGGATAGCGGTCCATGGCCACACAATTTCTTGGGAGGATCAGCTCGGTCACCCGACCTAACTCAGAGATTTTCAGAAGCAAAGAGCATTGTGAATTAACCGATTCTAGGGTTAATTCCATAATGGACAGATACAAAGGGTAGGTGTTTCATTGGGATGTGGTGAATGAAAATATGTACCACTGGTTCATTAAGGAGAGGATTGGGAAGAATTCTTCTGCTATTTATTATAAAAAGGCGCATAAGATTGATCCGGATGCTTTGTTGTTTTTGAATAAGTATATGATGCTCAAGAAGAGTAGTGATCGAAGCGCATCGACTTGAATGTATTTGCAAAAGATTTGGGAGATAAGAAAGCAAGGTTATGATGGGCCTTTGGGGATTGGCTTGTAGGGGCATTTGGTCCAATGAATTTGTCTTATGCGAGGCCTCCATCGATGTCCTTGATTTGGTGAAGTTGCCTATTTGGGTTACTGAATTAGATATTAATATCAAAACGGGACCTGATCAGGTATGGATTTGGATTAATTTATTATGCCACAAGTTTTTAATCAGCTATTGTTGTTATTATTGTCGTTTTGTTCTTCATACATTATATAGCAGAATGGACCCATTCATCTGGTTTAGAGAGAAAAACTAGTTCTAATGCTTATTTTGATACTTCACCCTTTCATGGCCAATATGAAGCAACTCTTAGATTGGGGTAAGAGTCCTATGTTGCAGAAATTTGAAGTGGTGCTTAATAAAGAAGGAAAAGATGAGATAGTGGCTTTCAAGTTTTGTGTGTGAAAAGAACTTATGTAAGTAGGGGAGAAAGAAGAAGATAAATCTTTACAAATTGTAAAGGAATCTTTTTTCTTAAAATGAAATATATATATATATATATATAGATGTTATTTATTGGTTGTTGTGTTTGATCATAAGGTTTGTGATGATAATTAGTTTTGAAAATTGGTATGGAGAAATTTGAAAAAAGGATTGATTTTTTCTTTTTTGATTTTTTTTTTTATTTTGTGCATGTGTGAGAAGAAAGATAAAAAAAGAAAAAAAAAATATTTTTTTGGTATGATTTTCTCCATTAGATGCCAAACTAAAACTATTTTTTTGCTATAATTTTCTCAATTAGATGCCCAACATAATATTCAAATCCTTTTGTATTTAATGGCAAATGAATCGACGAATTGTATGTATTGTATAAAGAAAATCACGTAAAAAAGAACTTATGATATTTTGCTATATGGGATGTGTTGCAATAAATCCAAAAATATTAAAAGATAAATTACAACCACACTTATTGAGTTTAGGTGAAATTACAACAACTACCCTTGAAATTTTTCAAATTATAAAATCCATCCCTAAAATCCTATTTCGTTAGCAGAACGTGACGGCCATGTTTAAAATGTCTAAATTACCCTTATTAGTGGGAATTAAGAAAAAGGATAAATTACAACCACATCCCTTAAGTTTAGTTAAAATTACAACAACCACCCCTAAAATTTTTTAAATAACAAAAAATACCTTTGAAAACCTAATGTTGTTAGCAACTTTTGTTAATAGTCTAATGTTGTTAGAGTTTCAAGGGTGATTTGTGTAATTTGAAAAATTTCAGGGGTGGTTGTTGTAATTTCACCTAAACTCAGTGGGTGTGGTTGTAATTTACCCACTATTAAACCAAAAGGCGGAGGCATCAAGACATAGTGGAGTTTTCTCATATTGCTTTGGTGGTTCTTTTGGACCCACATGACTTTTCAACATCACTTTTAGAGAAATAATACCATAGAAGAGCTCCGACAAAAGAATAATTAGCAGCATGTTTATTGAATCTTAAAACATTAAAAAAGAAAAAAAAAAAAAAAGGTGTCAAACACATCAATTGTAACATTTTAAGAGGATCAAACATAAAATACTTTAAACTGAAATTATGAAAACCAAAACATATCTCGATATTAAAGCCCACTCAATATTTCTTTGATTAGTTGCCCTCTATTTTTCGTTGAACCCTAAAAAAGATATTCAAAAGCCACATAGGTCTTCTATACAAAAGAGCGAGACAACCCACTGTAACTCCAAATATGAATCCACAACCATAGCCCATAACAACAGCTTTCCAAGTAACTGCATCTAAAAACTTAGTATCGTCATCTTCTCTTGGCAACATTGGTTGCATTTCATCATCATCCATACACTTCTTTGTCAAAGGATATCCACATAAGTTAGGATTTCCTATGTAAGAACTATTTTCAAATGTTTGAAATTGACCACCAGATATGGGTATTGGCCCAGAGAGATGATTATTGGAAAGGTTCAAGCTTGAAAGAAATGTCAACTGTGTCAACTGCCATGGGATCTCACCTTGTAATTGATTCGAAGACAAATCCAATTGTTCAAGTGCACTTAAATTGCCAAAAGATGTCGAGATTTTTCCTTCAAGCATATTATGTGACAAATTCAAATATCTCAGCGAGTTAAGTCTCCCTATTGAACATGGAATTGTTCCATAAAATTGATTATTTGAAAAATCAATGAGTGTAGAAGCTATAAGGATTCCTACCAACTTTTGCTCAGAACCCTTCAAAACTAATGTAACTGGATCCATGAACCTATTTCTTTTTTCAGTCCCGTTCATCTTCACATTCATCATAGCTACTAAATTCTTCAAATATCCATCAGGCAAATTGCCGGTAAACTTATTATGGGAAATATCAAAAATCTGCAACTTCGGGAATGGAAGAACACTATCATTCTTTAAATTATTAGAAAGCAGTTTACCATAAAATCTGTTAGATTTCATAACAAGCACTCGAAGTTCTGGAAGAGCTGCGGTCCAGAAGGGAAATGAATCCTGTATTTCATTATTACCAATGTCGAGAACTTGTAAATGTCTGCATTTGTGGAGAGACTTAGGTAATGGCCCATGTAATTTGTTACCATTCATGTTGATGTACTCCAACTCATTACCATCTGCAAATGTTGTTGGAATAGGACCATAAAGTTGATTTTCTTTCAAAGCCAAGAATAACAATGATATGCTAAAGTTTCCCAAACATTGTGGGATTCTTCCTTGCAATTTGTTTTCTGACAGACGAAGAACCTCAAGAGAGCTCAAATGGCATATGGATGATGGGATTTGTCCAGTCAAGTTGTTGGAATGCAGTAGTAAATACCACAAACCTGTAAGATTCCCAATAGTGGAAGGTATTGGACCTGAAAGCTTGTTCCCTGAAAGGTCTAACCTACTTAGATTATACAATTTCCCAATCTCAGGGGGGATCGAACCTGGGGAATCATTTTGTAAAGAAATTTTCAGATAACATTATAATTGTCCAAATTACATTAATTAATTCTCAAAATGAACACCACTAATTACACCAACCCGCTCCTAATTAACTAGCTAATGACCTTGAAAATATTTTCTAACTACGATAGTAGCATTACAGTTATGAAAATGAAGCCCAAATCTCAATTTTCAATGTGTACCGTGTGCACTTCTCATTTCAACATGCTAAGATAATTTCAAACAATAAAGGTGCATTATCAAAAAAACTGAGCATCCGCTACGAGAAAATTGCCTTGAAATTAATTTCATAGCTAGTGCAATAAATTTTCATAACAAATGCAATTTTTTAAAATTACAAAATTATTAGCTATCAATCCATAATCATGTTTCGAATTTGGCTCTAATCAATTGGTTATGAGTTTTGGATTAAGCTATTGTGATACCTCAATTTTTTTCCTAAGTAAATTTTAAATCTTTATTTTAATAACAGATTGATTTTTATAATCACAAAAAATTTTCTTATAATTAAAATTTTGTCTCACATTGGAAAATTCTTCTTGTAACCGAGATTTTCCCTAATTATATTTTAAATCACTATTTTTCAAACATAATACTCTACCAATTACTAACGATTTTTCTCACGACTTTTCAAAAATTTCATAGCAACAAAAATATTTTGTTTTACCAATCGAAAACTTATTGCAATTAAAATTGGACCAAAACCCCGATTTCGGCCCAATAGACAAGGAATTTTGGCCCAAGCTTCTAGTCCAATAATTAAAGCCCAATTTCAAAATTTTCAAAAAAAAAAAAAGAAAGAAATCTGGAAAAATCAGATTTCCAGCCGCTGTGATCCCCTAAAATGGGAAAATATCTCCATTTTTTTTATTAACAAAAATTCATAGCCAAGTTTTAATCCCATGTGAGGAAAATATATACATATGCATGTAAAGTCTAAGGGTTGTCTTGGAAGCTCAATTCCTCCTCTAAGATTTAAGACTTCACTCCCACTCTCATCAATAAAATAAACATGAAGGTGATTGGTGAAAAACATTATTACTCTCATCACTTCAAACTTCTAACAAATGTTTCTAACTATCTCTATCTTTTTCTTTTACCCACTCTTCAAGTGCATATATACATAAATACATATATTCACAACTATTGCTATTACTATATCATCATTCATCAAAATCATCTTCACGACTTTAAAGATCAAGAAGGGAAAAAGGTAAGGAATTTACTCTCCATGAGAGTTCATTTGGGTAAGTTTATAGATAGATTTATAAGATTTGTCTATATGGGTTCCATGATGCAAAATGAAGAACTAATTAATCCCTTTGTGCTAATAGGTGGATTATTGTGAGGAGGCTAGGAATTGGAACTCTAACTTTGGAAATTAAGCTCATAGAGTAAGGATTATTTCTATGACTACCTTGATTCATTTACCATGATCCATGTTAAGATCCTTCTAAATGTTTGATTTATTTGTTGATCTTGATGTTGAGGATGTTGATCTTGTATTAAGCTTGTTGATTTTCTTGATAAATCCATGTGATTCATCCTTGATTGATCTTGATGGGAGGACTTTTGGACATAATAAAGTCATGAGAACCCCTAAAATATTTGTTATGGAAGTTTAATATTTTGACAAGTGAGGTTATTAGACAAAATTGTGCAAAAACCTTAATTTGCAAAAAATGAGTTTTACTTTGCTTAAACTTAGTTTAATTAAGTCTTAATTCATTTTATGTTGGAAATATGAAAAAATGAAGCTGAAAATTGTTGCTGGAATTACAACTTAATTTCCGTATTTTAAAAAAAAAAAAATTGAACCTTCAATACCTTTGTAAGTGAAAATAAAATTTACAAAACTATTTTGGTTGGAAAAGAGTATTGATGTAAATCTAATTTAAAACATTTTCTAACTCATTTTATGTTTTGAAAAATGATTTTTAAATCTGGAATTACAACAGTAATTTTCATATTTACAAAAAAATACATAATAATAATAACAACAAATATTTTGAACCTCTACTACTTTGAAAGTGAGGATAAATTTTACAAAACTCTTGCTATAAATATATATATATATATATTGACACGAACTTAATTTAAAATATTTTACATTTTAAAATTTAGATTTTTAAATCTGAAAAAAAATCAGCTGTAAATTTTCAAGGAAAAAATTAATATATGAATAATAATATGTTCTTGAACCTTCAACACTTTGTAAGTAAAGATAGGATTACTTAATCTTTGGCTTGAAAAACAAATATATTAACATAAATTTAAAATAGCACATTTTATAACTCAGTTCTATTTCTTGAAAACTGAAAATTAAATCTGATATTTCAGCTGCTTTGTTTGAATTTCAATATATATATATATAGATATTTTATGGTTATATTGATTTTTATTATGTCTGATGATCCGACCCAATCGTTATATTCAATTCTCAATGTAATCGTTTGTTGATTCAATGATCATTTTATTGTTATGTCTGAATTTTTGAAATCTAATGCATGTGTCTTGGGCCCTGGGAACTTCAAGGGGAAAGATTGGGATAATAACGATCGTCGATCTCAATCTTGGGACTTTTCTTCCGTTGGGTAATTTCAAAGAGTTTGGAGGTAGGTTTTCGAGGGATTACCATTAGGCTCGTGGTCGATCATGCTGCAGCGGTTGTGCCTATTTATATTCTCTTGAGTAATTACTCAAAGATGGTTTTAATATTCTCATGAGTAACAACTCAGTGGTAGTTGGGCGGAATAAGAGAAAAGTTGATTTTGGAGATATAAAGGTGACAGACCCACAAAAAAACTACTCCAGCCATATTTATTTCAATATTCGTATTCATTGTTGAAAATTTGAGCTCACGAAATGTTTCATGATATTGAATATTTTGCTAAGAATATCGAATTGTTATGATTAAGCCTTTGGGCTAAATGATTGATTATCAAATCATGACATCAATTATTCTTTATTCAATCTATATTGATATCCTAAATCCCTTCAACATAATTGATTGAGCTATCCCTTTTCATGGTCATAGTTATAATTCTTGCTAAGTTAGTGGACTCGTCCCTTAACTCTACTATTGTAGAAAATTAGCTACTGGGATTGTCTGAAGCTTTGAGAACTTTGCGTTGGAATTTTTGGGTTTTGATATGTAACACCTTGAGAATTCCCTTAAATAAAATTTTGAGTTGTCAATTTTTTGGAAATTTATTCGATTTCCAAATCACAAATATCGTTTTAAAATCAAAATACATTTCGTACATTCAAAAAATTTTCGATCAATCAATTTTTATTTTCTCATCACATTTCGACTCAAAACGAGTCCAAAACCCATGAAACAAGCCTAAAAACTTGACCCAAACCCTAGCCATTTTTGTTGACTTGAAATAAGCATCTTTGAACTCCAAAGAAAAAAAAAGAAAGAGATGGCTAAAAATCTAAAGGGCTACTGCGGCAGCCCTATGCTGCAATTTGGATGGGATTTTATCCCATCCATCCGTCACAAAAGTGTCCATCAATCTTGCATGCATTGAGATATTTATTTTTAGGGGCCTCAACTATTAGATTTTCACCTCTTTAACCCCAAATTCGCTCTATAAATAGGCTCCATTGTTGATCAAAAGCTTCTGCAGAAATTCTGCACTCGTTCCATATTTAGAAATATCCTTCATTCAAAGTGCACACATTTGCATTTTCCTTCTCTCAAAAAATCGATTTGCTTAAAGGGATTCTAGTGTGGTGAAGTCTCATCCCATACTCTTGGTAAGTAGCTTAAGATTGGTGATTAAGAATGTTTAATGATATGTTATTTAGAGCTTGAAACAGGTATGTATATTATCTTAGGTGTTTGAAAACTAAGCTTGGATCACTTGCATCATCAAGTTTTAGCTTCAAGAGGTAAGACTTATCGCTTTCCTCATCTTCCTATGAGCATTTGTTCTTAGTTCTTTCCTTCATCGGATGATTATGATGCTGAGTTGTTGATTATTTCGCTCCATTGCAATGTAGTTGTCATGAGCTTATGTTGTTGCATTGTTGTTCTTGCTATAATAATCTCTATTTCTTGAATATGTAAATCCAAAGCTTAATGAATCCTCTGGACTCCCATATCGATGATTTGGATTGAGTTTGAACAATGGACCATGGACTATGGGGTGAAACGAACTAAAAATTGAATGAAAATGGAAGATATGGACAAAATCCTATTATTTGACTTAAAAATGATCTTTTGAAAAATCTCAAAACTAAATTTTGAAACGATGATTTACAAATATTTTTATATGTAAGAGAACCCAAAAAATGTATTTTTGGATAAAAAATTTGAAGAAAACCAAAAGACAAAAAATTAGGATTTCACTTGGGAGTCAGCACCTGAGCGCGTAGAGTTAGGCCCCCCAGCGTCCATTCTCAACTAAAATAACCATTTTTCCAGAAGCTTAGGTGCCCGGCTTCTGCCCTAAAAATTTTCTTCGGGCACCGGTACCAGGTGCTTGTGTGAGCACCTAAGCGCCCATTCTGTATTCAAACTTGATTTTAAATCTTTATTTTATGACATATCAAGTCCATATCTGATCTTTCTAAGGTGATTTGAGTTTTGGAACGAAAATTCTCTAGTCCACAGTTGAAATTCTGAAGTGATCAATTGATACACTTGGCCTAGTTTGATATGTTTTGAAATTGATGGCCAATCAACGTTGTGTCGTAATGGCCTTATTGAATGATCGAATGTTCTTTTTGTTTCAAGCCTGAATGAATCAACGAATGTGGGCCCTGGGGGTTTCCTTGGGGACCAAACTCGGGTAATGTTGGATTGTCAGTTAGGGCCCTCGAAAATCCTTGAATGTTGAATAGTTCGAATAGATTCTGGAGATAGAATTCTGAAGAGCTATTTTGAGCACGTAGGTCGGTTGTACTCTCTAAATGAATGATGCTCCTTCAAGAGTTGGAGAGATAATGATGAAATGTATATGTTAAAATTATAAGGGTGATAGACCTACCAAATTGTTTGATTCAGCTTGTTGACTCGAATATGATAATTGTTTCTGGTATCTATCTGAGTTTGAACGTTCTGATTATTACTGAATTGTTATCAAAATCACATTCTTATCTTATTCTTGATATGCTCACTTATTTGAACTCCATATTCTCGTTTTACTGGGTCAGTGAACTCATGACTCTATATTATTATGTAAGTTCGTGAGTTTTGACGTATGAATGATTAAAGCTCCATGTTTAAGTTGGTTATTGTTCATTTTGGAATTGTACTCATTGATGTATTTTGGGATCAATCTCTTGCCTTTGA
>JACFYI010003673.1:210431-227974 GCA_014898755.1 Handroanthus guayacan
GCTCTAGGACCCCGGGACGTTATAGCTATACAGTCAATTTCATAAATAAGGCTATATTTTGGGATCAATCTCTTGCCTTTGAACTTATGGACTTAAAGAGTGTATAGATTGACGGATTGTAATTTTTAAGTTAGATGTTTTATGTATTTTGAACATTTTGGCATGTAATGATATTTCTTTATGGTTAGGAATTTTAGTTTGATTTGTTAGGTTGTTAGCTCCTGAATTGGTTTTAGAATGTATCCGCACGCAAGTAGCGCACTCCGGATCTCGGGGCAGAATGCTACCGAGATTTTGAGGGGTGTTACAGGTGGTATTAGAGCTTAGGATAAGAAACCTCATTGGTTTAGATTTATGGAATTTTGCCTTTAACCTTGTTTTTCGTTATTGATTTCATTTGTTCTTTTGTGACATGCTAGATAGACAAGAGCAAGGGAAAGGTGAACGAATGGACAAGCTTAGATTCGGATCATAGCGATAGCGATTGTAACATCGAGCCTCTCAAGAAGCAGAAAGTAGATTACGAGGCGATCATCAAGGAGCTATGCCGTGAGAGGGATTACTAAATGGATACATACCTAAAGGAGCATCGATTGTACTAAATCTATGGCCGGTGGGCCTGAGATGAGATAGAGAGGATGGCCGCGAGACATCAGTCCTAGCATTATACTCTCAAGAATATAGCGGCACAAAATCGGCTTTACTTCAATCACATCAAAGAGGATCTTGCTGCTAAAGTAGATGAGGCGTTTCGTCAGGCGATGGACTCCATAGGTGCTACGAAGTAACTAGCATAGAATCACTTGAAGGAGGTAGTGGTCCTGAGATTTCAGGTTCCTTTCATCGCGTCTATGTTTGGAGAGGAGGTTATGAGAAACGAGCTACCTCGTCCGACAGTACCGAGAGCATACACACCTCTATCGCCAGCAAGAGATCGAGCTGGACTATTTGCAGCCCCACCAAGTGCCCCAAAGAGAGCACGTATGACGGCCAGGATCAGTGTACGGCCTCTACCTCCGATCATTGGTAGATTAGATGTTAGATAACGTGGACCATAGGCCAGCTCCCGGGGCACATGATGATACTGATGATGAGCCGGAGGATGATCTGGAGGAGGAGCTCAAGGAGGACCCAGACGAGAAGCAGGAGGAAGAGCCCACTGAGGATCCTCGTCGCCCCTGGGTGTTTGACGTAGATTTGATGGATGGACAGCGATTGTGGAATTTTCTTTTCTTTCTTTTCTTTTCTTTTCTCGTTTAGGTGTTGTAATATTAAGCTTGACTTTAAGAATGACTTTGTAAGTTGGGACTCTAGTTTAGGATAGCTAGAATATTTTGTATAGACTAGTATTAGTACGTCCCCATTTTGGATGTGGTTATGGAGCCCTCTTTCTTTTACATTTTAAAGATAATTCCATAACCATAAGAATAACCGAACATGTAAAGATTTGCATCAAATTAAATGAATGAAATGTTCTTATGACTTGAAATCTTGTCATTTCATGCCTGATGATTAAGTATGCCCGTCTATGCATTTTAGCAACTCCATATTGCTGCTAAAATATGAATTTTATAAATTTCAGATCACGATATCATCTAGTGGAAATATATCCTTGAATGAATCCACAAGAAACGAGAAAAATTAAGATGGGTATTATTCGAGAAAATTAGGGCACTTGACACCCCTAACATTGATGAAATCCCTATGTCTTGATAAGGACAACCTAAACCAAACCCTCAAGCACAATGTGAACCTCACCAGCAAAGACAGGGGCAAGAAGAGAAATCGGAGGATAAGATGTTAGCTAGGTTCTTGAGGTTTAACCCATATAGCTTTGACGACGAGCCCGATGGCGACAAAGTTAAATCTTGGTTGTTTGCGGTTGAGAAAATTTTTTGAGTTTTGAACTAGACGGATTTACAGAAGGTTAAGTATGCCACATATTTGTTTAAGGGGATAGTCTGCCATTGGTGGGCAATCATCAAAAGAAAACGGGAGAAGGAAGGAGTAGAGAATTCTTGGGAATGATTTAGGGAAGAGTTCCTAAGAAAATTCATTCTGCATGTAGTCCGAGACCTACGAGAGAAGAAATTTATGAGATTAATTCAGGGATCTCCATTCGTAGCTAAGTATGAAGTCAAATTCAATCAGCTAATACAATATACTCCGCATGTGCTTTCGGATAAGGAAAGAAAGCGAAAAAAGTTTGTGGAGGGCCTAAAACTTTATTTAAGGAGGGCCGTAGCCATTAATAGGCCCTAGGACTGTGATAATGCCGTAGAGACAGTAATGGAGTTAGAGGCGGAGTTTCAGGAACTCCACAAGATCGGTGATAAGAAGAAAGGCAAATGGATGGGCAAGTCTGATTCAGATAAAGGAAAGAAGGGCTACTTTAATAAAAAGCAGAAGAATGGGAATACATCTGCACTTGCAAATAAAGGAAAAGCCCTAGCAGATCAAGGAAAGGAGAAGTTTGGGCATCGTGGTGGCACAAATCACACCGAGAAAAAATGCTAGAAGAAGTTGGGCAGATGTTTCATCTACGGGAGTGACCAGCATACCATTAAAGATTGCCCCAAAAATAGGAAGAGCGGAAATACAGGGACACAAAATCAGTAGCAAAGTATAGCTGGACATCCTCAGGTCAATGCGATAGCATTTGCCTTGACGGGAGAAGAACGCACAGACCCTACCCATGTTGTGGAAGGTATGGTTCTCATTCAGAATTTTATTTTTAAAGCTCTCTTTGATCTAATGCAATGCATTCTTTTATTTCCCTTGATTGTACTAAGAAAATAGACTTGCAATTCGAAAATATGAACATCTCTTAAGAAATTCACACTCCAGTAGAGAATGTTATGAGACTAGAATTAGATATCCGAAATGCCTTGTAATCATTGAGAATCAAAACTTTAGCATTGACTGAATAGAATTACCAATCCAAGGCTACGATCTTATCTTAGGGATGGATAGGTTGTTCAGACACAGGCTATAGTTGACTGTTGTGCCAAAATAGTCAAATTAGGTATCGGAGTAGGAGTGGGTACCTTGAGTACAGACGCCAATGGTGGTATACCCATCATTTCTGCAGTAAGGGCCAGAAAGATAATCAAAAGAGACAAACAAGGATTTCTGGCCTCTCTAATAAATAAACCTGAGGACAAGATTGAGTTGAAGGATGTTAAGGTGGTTAATAAGTTTCCTGAGGTTTTTCCAAAAGAGCTGAATTCACTACCCCCGGATCAAGAGATTGAATTTGTGATTAAAACGATCCTTGGGGTAGCGTCATTCTCAATGACTCTGTACAGAATGGCACCAGCAGAATTGAAGTGGCTTAAGGAACAGTTGCAAGAACTGCTGGAGAAGAATTTCATAAGACCAAGCTCTTCACCTTGGGGAGCTCCAATTTTATTTGTGAAAAAGAAAGATGGGTCACTAAGTATGTGTATTAACTACAGAGAATTGAACAATGTGACCATCAAAAATAAGTATCCCTTACCCCACATAGACGAGCTATTTGATCATCTTCAAGGATCAGCTGTCGATTCTAAACTGAATTTAAAACAGGGGTACTATCAATTGAAGATACGAGAAGCAGATATTTCTAAGACTGCATTCAATATTTGTTGTGGGCATTTTAAGTTTATTGTCATGCCCTTTGGTCGAATCAATGCTTCTATGGCGTTTATAGACCTAATGCATTGAGTGTTTCTCCCATATCTCAATAACTTTGTCATAATTTTCATAGATGATATTCCGGTTTATTCCAGATCTGAAGAGGAGCATGAAGGGTACTTGAGAATTGTCCTTTAGACTCTGAAGGAGCACAAGTTATATGCCAAATTCAGTAAATGTGAATTTTGACTCGAGAAGGTGACTTTTTTAGATCACATCATATCAAAGAATAGACTAAAAGTGGACCCAGCAAAAGTTGAAATGGTCTTAAAGTGGAAAAGACCTGAAACGGTCACTAAAGTGGACGTTTTCTGGGTTTCGCTGGATATTATCGAAAATTTATCCTGAATTTTTTCAAGCTACCTGGACCACTCACTAGATTGACTCAGAAGGATTAGAGATTTGTTTGGGACAAACAGTGTGACGAGAGTTTTTTGAAGTTAAAGAAAAGATTGATGACAGCTCCACTACTCCCACTGCCTAATGGATTAGAAGAGTTTACTGTTTATATAGACGTCTCAAAAGAAGAATTAGGCTGTTTTCTAATGCAACAGGGTAAGGTGATCGCTTATGTATCACGAAAGTTGAAAAATCATGAGGTAAATTACCCCACTTATAATTTAGAGCTAGCAGTGGTAGTCTTTGCTCTAGCGAAGTGGCGTCACTACCTATATAGAGCTAAGGTAAAAGTATTCGTAAATCATAAGAGCTTAAAGTATATTTTTAGCCAAAAGAATCTGAATGTAAGACAACGACAATGGATGGAATTCTTGGAGGATTACGACTTCACCCTCACCTATCATCTAGGAAAAGCAAATGTCATTGCAGATGCTCTAAGTCATAAGGGAAGATTGGCAAGCATGAGCATCTATCCAGAAATATATAGTGAGATACTAAAAACTAATTTTAGGATCGACATTGATGGGTTATTACGATTCAGGAATCAAATTGTTGTTCCTGTACGAATGAAAGAAAGAGTGCTAACTATAGCATATTAGACAAAGCATTCATTGCATCCTGGAGGAACAAAGATGTATAAGGACCCAAAGTAGAAGTTTTGTTGGAAAGGAATGAAGAAGGACATAGTGGAATATGTCCAAAAATGTCTGACCTGCCAATCTATGAAGGCAGAACAGTAGAGACCATTTGGGAAGTTACAGCTGCTCCCAATTCCAAGTTGGAAATGGGAACAGATCACGATGGAATCGTGACAAGCCTACCTGTGGTACAAGGCAGATGTGACAGTATCTGGGTTGTGGTAGATAGACTTACCAAATCGGCACATTTTTTGCCTCTTAAGATCTAGTATAATATTGAGAAGCTCACTGAGATTTATATAAAGGAGATAATACGATTACATGGGATCCCTCAAAGTATTTTCTCCTACAATGATCCCAAATTCACAACAAGGCTATGAACAAGCCAACAAGGACATGTGGGGACATAATTGTTATTCAATACTATTGCATATCCCCAGACATATGGACCATAGGAGAGGGTAATTCAAACACTGAAGGATATGCTACGTGCATGTGTTTTGAATTTTCCAAAAAATTGGGATAGATATCTACCACTGGTAGAGTTCGCCTATAATAACAGCTACCAAACCTCAATTCAAATGGCTCCATGCGAGGCGCTGTACGCTAGGAAGTGTAGATCACACCTTCATTGGGATATAGATGAGATCAAGAGTATCTCGAGCTCAGAAAAGGAGACACTGCAACCTGAGTTGATTCAAGAAGTTATAGATAAGGTGTAGGTCATCATGAAGAACATGAAAACAGCTCATGATGGTTAGAAAAGCTACACTGACAAGCGTAGGAAAGATTTGTAATTCAATGTAGGAGATCGAGTATTGTTGAAAATCACTTCATAGAAAGGAATTTGGAGAATGGGCAAAGCTAAAAAACTTAGCACTAGATATACAGGACCATTCGAGATTTTGGAACGAATTGGTCATGTAGCATACCAGCTAGATCTTCCACCAAACCTAACTGGAATCCATAACGTATTTCACGTATTGCAACTATGGAAATACTATCCAGATCCTTCGAACGTTATAGAACATCTCGATATTCCTCTCCAGAGCGACCTCACTTATGTAGAACAGCCTATCCGTATCCTAGATTTTTAGGTCTGTGAGCTTAGGAATCGTAGGACATCACAAATCAAGGTGCTTTGTAGGAATCAGAAAGCAGAAGAGGCTACTTGGGAACGTGAGGAGGAAATACGGAACAAGTATCCTCACTTGTTTGAATAAAGTATGAATCAGAGGACCAAATTCTTTTAAGGGAGGGTAAGTGTAACACTTCAAGAATTCCCTTAAATAAAATTTTGAGTTGTCAATTTTTTTGGAAATTTATTCGATTTCAAAATCACAAACATTGTTTTAAAATCAAAATACGTTTCATACATTCAAAAAAATTTTGATCAATCAAGTTTTATTTTCTCGTCACATTTCAACTCAAAACGAGCCCAAAGCCCATGAAACAAGCCAAAAAACTTGACCCAAACCCTAGCCATTTTTGTTGACTTGAAATAAGCATCTTCGAACTCAAAAAAAAAAAAGAAGAAAAGAAAGAAAGAGATGGACGAAAATCTGAGGTGCTATTGCGGCAGCCCTATGTTGCAATTCGGATGGGATTTTATCCCATCCATCCATTACAAAAATGTCCATCAATCTTGCAAGAATTGAGATATTTATTTTTAGGGGCTCAACTATTAGATTCTTAGCTCTTTAACCCCAAATTCCCTCTATAAATAGGCCCCATTGTTGATGAAGAGTTTCTGCAGAAATTTTGCACTCTTTCCATACTTAGAAATATCCTTCATTCAAAGAGCATACATTTGCATTTTCCTTCTCTCAAAAATCGGTTTGCTTAAGGAGGATTCTAATATGGTGAACTCTCATCCTAAACTCTTGGTAAGTAGCTTAAGATTGGTGATTAAAAATGTTTAATGATATGTTGTTTAGAGCTTGACACAAGTATGTATATTATCTTAGGTGTTTGAAAACTAAGCTTGGATCACTTGCATACTTGCATTATCAAGTTCTAGCTTCAAGAGATAAGACTTATGGCTTTCCTTATCTTCTTATGAGCACATGTTCCTAGTTCTTTCCTTGATTGGATGATTATAATGCTGAGTTGTTGATTATTTTGCTCCATTGCAATGTAGTTGTCATGAGCTTATGTTGTTGCCTTGTTGTTCTTACTATAATAAGCTCTATTTCTTGAATATCTAAATCTAATGCTTAATGAATCCTTTTAACTCATATACTGATGCTTTGGATTGAGTTTTGAATAATGGACCATGGACTAGGAGGAGAAACGAAGTAAAAATTGAATGAAAATGGAAGATATGGACAAAATTGCATTATCTGATTTAAAAATGATCTTTTGAAAAATCTCAAAACTAAATTTTAAAACGATGATTTATACATGTAAGAGAACCCCAAAAATGTATTTTTTGGACCAAAAACCCCAAGAAAATCAAAAGATAAAAAATCAGAATTTTACTCGAGAGTCGGTCCATGAGCGCACAGAGTTGGGGGCTCCGACTAAAGTAACCATTTTTCCAGAAGTTTGGTCGCCCCAGTGCCCATATGGGTGTTCTGCCCCAAAAATTTTCTTTGGGCACCCAAATGCCCGTACGAGCGCTCATTTCCATATTCAAATTTGATTTTAAATCTTTATTTCATGACATATCTAGTCCATATCCGATTTTTCTAATGTGATTTGAGTTTTGGAATGAAAACTCTCTAGTCCATAGTCGAAATTCTGAAATGATCAATTGATATGTTTGGCCTAGTTTGATGTGTTAATTGAAATTGATGGCCAATCAACGTTGTGCCATAATGGCCTTATTGAATGATTGAATGTTTCCTTTGTGTTTAAGCGTGAATGAATGAACAAATGTGGACCCTAGGGTTTTGCTTCAGGACCGAACTTAGGCAATGTCAGATTGTTGATTAAGACCCTCGGAAATTCCTGAATGTTGGATAGTTTAGATGGATTCTAGAGGTAGAATTCTAAAGAACTATTATGAGCACGTAGGTCGACTGTGCTTTCTAAATGAATGATGCTCCTTTGGGAGTTGGAGGGATAGGGATGAAATGTATATGTTGAAGTTATAAAGGTAATAGACCTACCAAATTATTTGATTCAACCTATCAACTCAAATGTGATAATTGTTTCTGATATCTGCTTGAGTTTGAATGTTCTGATTATTTCTGAATTGTTATCAAAATCACATTCTTGTCCTATTGTTGATATGCTCACTTATTTGAACTCTGTATTCTCGTTTCCTGCTATAAGTTTTATTGGGTCAGTAGACTCATGACTCTATATTATTATATAGGTTCGTGAGTTTTGACATATGAATGATTAGAGCTCCATGTTTAAGTTGGTTACTGCTCATTTTGGAATTGTACTCATTGATGTATTTTGGGATCAATCTCTTGCCTTTGAACTTATGGACTTAAAGAATGTATAGATTGATGGATTATAATTTTTAAGTTAGATGTTTTATGTATTTGGAACATTTTGGCATGTAATGATATTTCTTTATGGTTGGAAATTTTTGATTCGTTAAGTTGTTAGTTCCTGAATTGGTTTTAGAACGTATCCGAACGTGAGTAGAGCACTTCGGATCTCGAGACGAAATGCTACCGGGATTTTAGGGGGCGTTACATGATACATGTGCTTGGAGAAGTATATTTTGTTTAATTGGACCATTGGATCCTTAGAAATAGATGGGTTGTAACTTTTGGTTCTTATGATGTCAATCATAGATTGTATTTTGGAAAATTTTGACCTGTAAATTATGAGACGGTTTTGGCATTTTAGTAATGAATATGTTATGAATCTTCCTATTGTGGATTTTAGTTAGTTGTATACTATGAATTTTAAGTTGAAATTTTGAAGTTTCTAGCTCACATTTAAGTTAAGCTTCAGCATTTATGCGATGGAGATGTTATGAATTTTTCTGTTGTAGTCTTAGTTAGTGTTCCTTTCGGTGAGTAATGTTTCGAACCTAGAAGAGGATGCTCTAGGACCCCGGGACGTTATAGCTATACAGTCAATTTCATAAATAAGGCTACGGATTGGATATATCCAATCCTCTAATTTATAGTAGTGGGGGAATTAATCAATTAATTTTTCATTGAGAATATTCAACTAATTAGGTGTTCCACCATCACAAGAAAACATTGTATGCAAGGAGCTCTCGCAGAAGTTGGAATGAATATTATCGTTTGTCACCGTCATTGGGATAAAGTGGCACGACCTCCTCCTTTTCACAGGAGAGGTGCAAACTCAAATCCCATCAGCAACGTATGGGTCTTTATCTACTTTGTAATAGTAGTTATCTACTGTATGGTAGTTTATAGAATTGATATTATATTTAGTTCTTGTATTTGATCTTTAAAATATATTTATGTAACGACATTAATATAATAATTAAATGTAATCGCTTCCCTCTAAAAAAAAATGATATTACCGTCCCAGTTTCATTGTAATGTCGTGGAGCGATCACGACCATTACACATATTTTGTAATTTAAATTACTCAAAAAATTAAAAATTATGAGAAATATTAAAATATGTAAAAATGTTAAGTACCAAACTTACATAAATGCTTAAGACCATGTGAAATGAAGAACTTGTATAAAATTAATTGACTAAAAACATTTTAGTAATAATTCAATTTCAAACACTTTTAAATTAAATTTCATACAGAATTATTATTTTTAGCAATTTTTTATTAATTTCCCAATAGATTTAAAATTAAATCAAATAAACCTAATTACCGTGATAATTAATAGAGAATTTAACCAACCTGAAAGGCTGTTACTCGAAAGCTCTAATGACTCCAGGTTGTACAATTTCCCAATCTCAGGGGGGATTGAACCTGAAAAAAATCATTTTAACATTAATTAATTGTCTAAACTAACACCATTAATTACACCAACCCGCTACTCATTAAGTAGCTAAAGACCTTGAAAATATTTTTCGAGTACGATCGTAGTATTACTGATTACACATATGGAAATGAAGCTCAAATCTCAATTTTCAATGCATACGGTACCCAGTTCTCATTTCAATATATTAAGTTAATTTTAAACAATAAAGTGACATTATCAAAGATTGAGCATCTACTACAAGAAAATTGCTGTGAAATTAATTTTGTAGCTAGGTGCTACAATTTTTCATAGCAAATGTAATGTTTCAAAATTATAACTTATTAGCTATCAATTCGGAACCATCTCTCGAATTTGGCTACGATCAGTTAGTTATGAGTTTTGGATTTGGCTATGGTCCATTTCGTAGCTAAGGCTACAAATTTGTGGATTGGATCCCATATCTCAAAATGGTATTTTATCTCATATTTCATGTTTTTAAATACATGCGTTGTGTATTGTATTTATTACTAAATACTTTTCTAAAAAAAATATTTATTACATGTGACATGTATTTAAAATATGAAATAGGAAAGGGAACATTATTTTGGAATAGGGGATCTAATCTGATGGATTAGTCATATTCAATGCTCTAACGACATGATTGGTATGCAGGAATGAGGCAGGAATGGAATAGGTATTCCCTGATTCATTCCAAAACTCTTGATTGGTATGACTTAAGAAATGGAATCTTCATTCCCATAGGAATGCCTATTCCCAAAAGTATGGGATTAGCCATTACTTCTCACCCCCATGGTATTAGCTATTCCCAACATATTAGGAATAGACTATAATTCATAAATTACAAAATTACCCTTCATAAAATTAAATAAGCCTCAAATTTTCACAAAATTTTGGATCATATTTATTTAAAAATATTTTTTATTTACTTAAAAATTATTTATTTTATTTAAGAAATTTATTTGTTCAAAAGCATTATTTATTTAAAAAATATTTATATATAAAATATTCATTTATCTAAAATTATTTATTTATGTAAAACTTATTTATTTAAAAATATTTATTTATTTAGATGTTCAAAATTTATCAAGTATTATTCACTTAAATAAAATATTTGTTTAAAAAAATATTTATGTATTTAAAAATTATTTATTTAATAAATAATATATATTTGAAAATATTTATTTATTTGAAAATATTATTTTACTTAAAAAACTTATTAGTTAACAAATATATTATTTTTGTATTAGCAATTTTATTTAAAAATTTACTTATTAATGGATAATTTGGTCATTTAAAGTATTTCCATTCAATTCTTGTTAATCACATTCATTACCAATCATGATATTGGAATTAAGTAAGTAATGATGATATCATTCCTTTCATATTCCTTGTGCATACCAATCGTAGTAAAAGTAATAGTTATGTCATTCATTTCCCATCTTTATTCCATTCATAAGGTCATTCCATTCTTATGTAATTCCATTCATATATACCAATCATGCCGTAATTTTTAGTAGTGGGGGAATTAGCCGATTAATTTTTTCATTGAGAATTTATAACTAATTAGGTATTACACCACTACAAGAAAGTGTAGTTTGTAGGAAAGGTTGTAGGGTTGGAACGAATGCTACCGTTCTAGTTCTAGTACTATGTTGCAAAACGATTATGGCTGTTACACATATTTTGTAATTTAAATTACTCAAAAAATTAAAAATTTTAAAAAATATTAAAATATGTAAAAATACCAAGTATCAAACTTAAACGATCATGGTTGTTACACATATTTTGTAATTCAAATTACTCAAAAAATTAAAAATTTTAAGAAATATTAAAGTATGTAAAATTATCAAGTATCAAACTTACACAAATGACTAAGACCATGTGAAGTAAAGAAGCGGCACAAAATTAATTCACTAATAAATTTTTAGTAATAATTTAATTTCAAACCCTTTTAAATTAAATTTCATACAAAATTATCATTTTTTACCAAACTTTTGTTAATTTCCTAATATAGTTAAATTAAATCAAATAAAGCTATTTAATTTGACAATTAATAGGCCAGTCTTTCCCCTTTATTCAAAAAAAAAAAAAAAAAAAAAAGGTTGAAAGAGCCGGTCTCTCTCTTTTCCTCTCACTCTATGGTGTCTCTTTCTTCCCATCTTTTTCACTTCTCTTCTAGTTTCATTCTCAGATTTTTTTTCATCACTTTATTTTTTCTTCTGCTAGTATTTTAATGTGTAGGAACAAGCAGAACAGGTCAATGCAATATTAATACTTATCTCCGTAGCATCAATTCTGGGTTCGCCAGAATGGCGATTTTCCGCCTTGGTCCATTTGGTTATGCCATTAAAGTTCTATTAACCAGATTATAACAGTATTTTAGGGGATTTATTGTATTAGAAAGGTCTTGTTTTGCACAAATGGTTTAAACCACTGGAACAGTGGAACATTGATAGACGTTTTGGACTTCCACTTCCGAGACGGCCGTTCTGCAAAAAAATGCCGTTCTCGCGAACCATGCAAGAAAAAATCCCATCGCTAATATAAAAAATTCCTCATAGATTTAATAAAATTCACTCGTCAAAAAGCTGTCAATACATACCTTGGCACTGAATAAGGTTTTCAATCTTTGTACAAAATTAAGATCCATCGTAGAACCAACTTTTATGATTGAATTTTTCATCACAAATTGAAAATTTTGTTATGAAAACTTATCACGAATTGGTCACAAGTGTCATTACTCATATATATTTTTCTCATGTTTAAGCTTGTCAGTATGTGTCACAAATTCGTTACTGATTTCATCTATCACTCTATTCGTAATAAAATCCATTAGTGCAGCATTCATTTTTGTAACGCGTAAAGATCATGGCTCTTACACACATTTTGTAATTTAAATTACTCAAAAAAATAAAAAATTTTGAGAAATAAAACATGTAAAAATATCAAGTAACAAACTTATATAAATCATTAAGACCATATGAAATAAAGAAGCGTGGTATAAAATTAATTGATTAAAAAAATTTTAGTAATAATTCAATTTCAGACCTTTTTAAATTAAATTTCATACAGAATTATTAGTTTCGCCCAATTTTTTATTAATTTCCTAATAGATTTAAAATTAAATCAAATAAGGTAATTACTTTGATAATTAATAGGGTATTTAACCAACCTGAAAGCTTGTTCCCTGAAAGCAACAACTTCTCCAGATTAAATAATTTCCCAATCTCAGGGGGAATTGAACCTGAAAAATCATTTTGTACAAAAACATTCATATAGCGTTAATTAATTGTCCAAATTAACACCATTAATAAATCATTTAACCAACCTGAAAGGTTGTTACCCCATAGGTATAGCAATTGTAGGTTGTGCAATTTCCCAATCTCACGGGGGATTGAACCTGAAAAAATCACTTAACATTAATTAATTGTCAAAACTAACACCATTAATTACACTAATTTGCTACTAATTAAGTAGCTAATACCTTTGAAAATATTCTTTGAGTATGATCATAGCATTACTGATTACACATATGGAAATGAAGATCAAGTCTCAATTTTCAACGCATATGGTACACATTTTCCATTTCAATATGCTAAGTTAATTTCCAAACAATAAAGTGACATTATAAAAAATTGAGCATCTGCTACAAGAAAATTGCTACGAAATTAATTTTGTAGCTAATGTTACAAATTTGCAAAGCAAATGTAATGTTTTAAAATTATAAGCTTATTAGCTATCAAATTGTAACCATGTCTAGATTTTGGCTATCATCAATTAGGTATGAGTTTCGGATTTGGCTATGGTCAATTTCATAGCTAAGGCTACGAATTTATGGATTGGATCCCATATTCCAAAATGGTATTTTATATCATATTTCATGTTTTTAAATACATGTATTATGTATTGTATTTATTACTAAATATTTTTCTAAAGAAAAATTCAATACACATTGCGTGTATTTAAAGCATCGAATAAGAAATAAAATATTATTTTGGAATAGTGGATCCAATCCGATGGATTAGTCGTATTCAATGCTCTAATTTTTAGTAATGGGGGAATTAGCCAATTAATTTTTCATTGAGAATTTATAACTAATTAGGTGTTCCGCCACTACGAGAAAGCGCAGTTTGCGGGAATTTGTGCTCTCTCTTTTCCCCTTTCACCCTAAGGTGTCTCTTTCTTCCCGTCTTTTCCACTTCCCTTCTGGTTTCATTCTCTGACTTTTTCGTCGCTTTATTTTTTCTTCTGCTAGTATTTTAATGTGCACAGTAAATTAACCTTCACCGACCACCATCAACTCAAACGGTGAAGTAACAAGCAGAACAGGTCAATGCAATATTAAGATTTATCTCTATAGCTGAAAGCATCTCACTAATAGAAAAATTTCTTAGAGAGCTAATGAAATTCGTTCGTCACAAACCTATTAGCATATACCTTGGCATTGATTAAGGTTCTTGGTCTTCATATGAAATTAAAATCCATTATAGAACTAACTTTTGTGATTGTATTTTTCATCGCAAATTGAAAATTTTGCTAAGAAAACTTATCATCAATGCGTCACAAGCATCATTACACATATATATTTTAGTCACTTTTAAGTTTGTCAGTATTTGTCACAAATTCATTACAAATTTCATATATCACTCTATTTTGCAATGAAATCTTTTTACTCTCAAATTTTTTGTTAGTAAAGCAGTGGTTTTTGTAATGCATATGGGGGTTTAATCCTAATATTTTATTATTCTTCAACACTACCAAAATGTCCTCATTCCAAGAAGCAAATAAACCATACATGTAATATCATTGACTTTGGCATGAAATATCCGAAGCTGTGTTATATTTCCAATCTCTTTAGACAAAGTTCCAGAAAAATTGTTATCTGATAGCCAAAGCGCTTGAAGCTGTGAGCATTGAGACAAAGCGGAGGCCGGTATTTGTCCACTCAACTTATTAGACCCCATGGAGAGGACCCTCAAATTGGAAAGATGACCAATTTCTTGTGGAATTGTACCTATGGATGTAAATTGATTTAAATTGTGAAAAATATGTACATTGGCCCTTTCCAGGTAAGATATATAATTTGTTTTTTAACAATGAAATTAGTTTATTCAAATGAAAATAATTCGTTATGTAGTAATCCAAGTATAAAACACTATCATTTTATAACAAGTCCAAAATACTAATGAAAATATATGTATATATTAAGTAATAACATTTTATTTTCATTAATTTGTTATATTGGCACATTTACTATTTAGCGGGGAAGTTGGTCAGGATCTCTCCATCAAGCTTAATTAATCTTTGAAGCTTATTTATATGTGAGGACAAAGGAGTTTGGAGCTATGACATATCTGGGATAATTAGGAAGCCAACGGATCGGAGAATCCCCTTCCTCACCAGGATCCTCCTAATGGAAACATCCTCGTTCCATCCCCATATTCCGGCAAATTAAGATATTTTTTTATCGTTTTATGAAATGTTTTTAATATTGTTTTAAAGGCAAATATTGAATAAACTTTTTATCTGACTGAGCTAATTTAATTAATTAACTTATTGTTTTGGCAAATTCTTTACTAATAAGCAGGAAAATTGGCTAATATCTCCGCAAGAGGCTTAATAATTTAATTAATATATCAATGAAGTTTAGTTATTTTTGTGGAGGAAAGAATTTGTAGCGATGGTGCTATATATAAAGATGAGAGGAAAAAACCATATCATTTTTATAATTGTCTTTTTACATAGATTTTTGTTTGGTTCTTGGTGGTACATAAGTCTTTCATATTATATATTTAGTAATATAATAATTTAAAAATATATATATTTACATTATTCATATATCCGAGAAACAGATATCATACCTGTAATACTATTGTTACGGGCATAAAATTTCTGAAGTTGTGTCAGATTTCCAATCTCTTTAGGTAAAGTTCCAAAAAAGTTGTTATCTGACAGCCAAAGCGCTTGAAGCTGTGAGCATTGAGCCAAAGAGGAGGCCGGTATTTGTCCATTCAGCTTATTTTTTGCCATGTCGAGAATCCTTAACTTGGAAAGATGGCCAATTTCTTGTGGAATTGTACCTGCGGATGTAAATTGATTTAAATTGTGAAAATATGTACTTCGGGCCATTCCAAGTAAGATATATAATTTGTTTTTTATTTATGAAATTAGTTTATTCAAATGAAAATAATTCATTATGTAGTAATCAAAGTATAAAACACTATCATTTTATAGCAAGTCCAAAATACTAATGAAAATATACGTATATATTAAGTAATAACATTTTATTTTCATTAATCTTAATTAATCTTTGAAGTTTATTTATATGTAAGGAGAAAAGAGTTTGTAGCTATGATATATTGGAGCAATTAGGATGCCAATGGGTCGAAGAATCCCCTTCCTCACCAGTATCCTCCCAATGGAAATGGGGATAAAAAAAAAAAAAAAAAAAAAAATTGGATTAGGGTTGTCGATACTCAAAGTCACATCCTCATCCTATCCCCATATTCCGACAAATTAAGATATTTTTTTATCCTTTAATAATCTGCTTTTGATAAGTTTTTAATATTGTTTTAAAGGCAAATCTTGAATAAACTTTTTATTCGACCGAGCTAATAACATTATATTTTAATTAATTTATTGTTTTGGCAAGTTTTTTACTAATAAGCAGGGAAATTGGCTAATATGTCTACAAGAGGCTTAATAATTTAATTAATATATAAATGAAGTTTAGTTGTTTGTGCGGAGGAAAGAATTTGTAGTGATGGTGCTATATATATAGATGAGGGGGAAGGAAACCATACCATTTTTATAATTGTCTTTTTACATAGGTTTTTGTTTGATTCTTGGTGTTACATAAGTCTTTCATATTATATATTTAGCAATATAATAACTGAAATAATATATATTTACATTATTCATATATCCAAGAAACACATATCATACCTGTAATACTATTGTTACGAGCATAAAATTCCTGAAGTTGTGTCATATTTCCAATCTCTTTAGGCAAAGTTCCAGAAAAGCTGTTATCTGACAGCCAAAGCACTTGAAGCTGTGAGCATTGAGACAAAGTAGAGGCCGGTATTTGTCCACTCAGCTTATTATATCCCATGTCGAGAATCCTTAAATTGGAAAGATGACCAATTTCTTGTGGAATTGTTCCTGCGGATGTGAATTGATTTAAATTGTGAAAATATGTACTTTGGGCCTTTCCAAGTAAGATATATAATTTGTTTTTTTAAATTATGAAATTGGCTTATCTAATTAAAATAATTCTTTATGTATAGTAATCAAAGGATAAAGCTCTATCATTTTATAGCATGTCCAAAAAATTAATGAAAATATATGTTAATATTATGTAATAACATTTTGATTTCATTAATTTATTCTTTTGGCACATTTATCATTTAGTGGGGAAATTGGTCAAGATCTCTCCATCAAGCTTAATTAATCTTTGAAGTTTATTTGTTGTAAGGGGAAAAGAGTTTGGAGCTATGATATATCGGGATAATTAGGATGCCAATGGGTTGAAGTATCCCCTTCCTCACCAGGATCCTCCCAATGGAAATGGGGATAAAATATATATATATATATATATATATGGGATTACGATTGGAGATATCGAAATCCCATCCTCATCCCATCCCCACATTCCCGTAAATTAAGATATGTTTTTTTCCTTTAATAAAATGTTTTTAATAAGTTCTTTATATTGTTTTAAGGGCAAATATTGAATAGACTTTTTGTTCAACTAAGCTAATAACATTATATTTTAATTAATTTATTTATTATTTGGGCAAAACTTTTACTAATAAGCAGGGAAATTGGCTAATATCTCTCCAAGAGGCTTAATAATTTAATTAATATATCAATGAGGTTAGTTATTTGTGCGGAGGAAAGAATTTGTAGCGATGGTGCTATATATATAGAAGGGGGGGGGGGGG
>JACFYI010003673.1:232418-249571 GCA_014898755.1 Handroanthus guayacan
AAAATATAACAATATGAGGGTTTATTTAGAATGTCGATTTTGCCCTTAATGTTCGCATGTGCGACGCATGGGAAGGAATCCCGACGGAATATTCCACCGGAAAATGAAGATAAGTTGCATTGTGTTAAATATCGTTTAGTTTAGGTTGCAAAGTGGGACGTTTTTTAGATTGGGTTGCAAAGTGTAAAAATGGCCAAAGTTCAGGGTGCTTAGTGTACGTTTCCCCAATTTTTGAAATATTAGGGGTAGTTGTTGTAATTTCACATAAACGCAGGGGACGTGGTTGTAATTTAATCCTTTTTCTTAATTCCCACTAATAATGGTAATTTAGATATTTCTAATACGGCCATTGTGTTCCACTCATGTTCTACTAACGAAATAAAATTTTAGAAGTAGTTTTTGTAATTTGAAAAATTTTAGGGGTGGTTGTTGTAATTTCACCTAATCTCAGGAGGCGGCGTTGTAATTTACCCAAAAATTAAGTCCATGTTAAAGTTTTAATGACGATTAGTAATTGTAGCACATGGTGCCCATGCGTGCGCTATATTTTCTACATACAAAATTTAAAATATTTATTTATTTTAAATAATATTAAATATTTTGTAACATACCGAATTTTCCCTAATTGAATTTTAAATCTTTATTTTAATTACAAATCGATTTTTTTTATAATCACAAAAATTTTCTTATAATTAAAATATTTTCTCACATTCAAAAATTTTTCTTGTACCTAAAAATTCCCCTAATTATATTTTTAAATCATTGTTTTTCAAACATAAACTTCACCAATTACTAATGATTCTTCTCTCGACCTTTCAAAAATTTTCTAACAATAAAAATATTTCGGTTTATCAACCCAAAATTTTATTGTAATTACATTTGGTCCAAAACCTTAATTTCGGCGAATAGACAACAAGTTTTGGCCCAAACCATTGGTCAATTCACAAGGCCAAAATTTTCAAAACTTTCAACAAAAAAATAAAATGAAAATGAGATCTAAAAATTCAGATTTTGCAGCTAGAATATCCCCGAAAATGGGGGATATCTTCAATTTTATAATGCCAAAAATGGATAGCCAAGTATTGAGCCACCATTTCACTTATAAATAATGTTGAAGGGAGTTGATACAAACACTTTGAATCCTCCTTCCAAGAACTAATTCTCCTTGCTCTCTTCTTCTTCACTCTCTCCACTTCTACCTTCTATATACGTGTGTGTGTGTACATATATATATGTATATCTCCTTCTCTTATATCAATTTCACTCGACAAAATTCAAAGGCATACAAAAATTTTACAAAGAGGGAAAAGTGGGGAAGTCATTCCCCTAAGAGCTCTCATTTGATAAGCTTGAGAAGAAATTCATAAGATATGCTAGTGTAAAGTTGATGATGGAAAATGAAGAAACTAATTAATCATCTCTTGTGTTCATAGGTGGAGACGCTTGGAAAAAACTAGGACTTGTAAACTCAAAACCTATTGGATTTAAGCTAAATAGAGGTAAAGGATATTACTATGACCCCTCTTGACTTCTTCCATGATTTTTACTATGACTTTGCCCTCAATATTGATATATTATTGATATTGTTGTTATTGATCTTGGTAATGATTCCTTTGACAAATCCATGAAACTACCCTTGAATGATAATGAATAATGGTGCAATGCCTCGGATCTTGGCACATTCCGCCCTGTGATTTGGAGTGCTACTCATGGACGGATAACATATAAAAACCATAAACAGGAAATAAAAATTCCATTTCATACTAGATACCTAATAAACCAACATTACAGGCCATAAAATCTTTTCAAAATATACGTCAAGACTAACTTAGTCATTATAAGCCAAAAGTCTAAATAGGCTATCAAGTCAAAATACATTCTTATATACAATTTCCAAAAGAATTCCAAACATGCTAACGGAAAGCTTCTCAAGCAACAAGATCTATAAAGATAAGCACCTACATGATATTAATGGAATCATGAATCCATTGACCCAGTAAAACTTATGGCATAGACAGGAGTACAAGATTCAAACGATGAGCATATCAAAAAAAAAAAAATATGAATATGATTTCATATGACGTGCAGATCAAACAGAACGAACAGAATAAACCAATAACAAGATTCATATATCACATTCACGCTAACAAACTTATAAGGCTGAATCAAATATTTGGTAGATCTATCACCCTTATATCTCCAACATATAACACACATATAATCTTATCCCTCCATTTGCTTCTCTGAGCGGCCGCTCAAGGAGAGCCATACTTGCTTTTGAGACATAGTCGTCACAACAGGGTCGACCACGAGTCTCATAGGTAGTTCTTCAAAAATTCTACTACCAAAATTCCTCCGGACCACCCAATAAATAGGAATTTCTGGGGACTCAGATCATCAATCTGATATTACTCGATCCGATACCCCTGAAAATTCTCAAGGCGCAACCAACTTGCAATCAAAGAGATTTGAAGCAAACCGAACATATCGAAATATGTCTGAAATGTGAAGTCACTTCAGGCATATATTCGATTGATCGATCATATCAAACAAAGTATTTGGAATAGGAAATATCTTAAACATGAGGCTTCCTTGGGCAGATATTCGATCAAACAATCATATCAAACAAATGATTCAGAGTTAAAGTAGGGACTAGAAGATTTTTCATTTCGAAGTCTTAAAAACATTTAGAGAAGTTAAATAAGCACTTGGAATATCAAAATGAAGTCGGAAAATCAAGTTTTACACAGTGGAATGAGTACTTGGGCACACGTTTGGGTGCTCAAGTGGCCAAATAATGGTTTTTGCCATAGGGCTGAGCACTTGGGCACCCATTTGGAGGCTTGAACGCTCAGCTGTTGGAATTCGCCCATTTGAGCACTGTCATAATTATGGAGCCATCCTATAGCCAAAGCTCGTCTCAACTCTGGCTTGAGGCCCACTATAAATTTCTTTCGATGCCTATCCTTATCTACTAATAAATGAAGGGCTTACTTAATTAGTCGGTTAAATTTAGCTTCGTATTTAGCCATCGTCAGTGACCCTTGGATCAATCTCATGAACTCTTTCTCTCGCAAGTCCTTGATTACTTGTGAAATGAATTTCTTTAGAAACTCTTCTCGGAATCGTTCCTAAGATTCCTCAATTCTATCTCTCTCTCATTTTCTCTCTACAATCGCCCACCAGTGGCATGTAGACCCCTTAAATAGATAGGTATCATATTTTATTTTCTTAGAGTTAAAGTAGTTCAATACTCGAAAAGTCTTTTCTACTGCGGACAATCAGAATTCTGCTTTTCTATCATCAGGTTTGCCATCGAAACTAGGCTAGTTAAACCTTAAGAACCTAGCCAACATCTTATCGTCAGACTTCTCTTCCTATCTTTGTCTCTATTGTGGTTGGTCCCAATTCAGGGTCTATCATAGGAAGGTAAGAAGCTATTCAGCTATTGGTTCGTTAGATGGAAGGGTTCTCTAACATGGTTCATTGCATGCTTGGGGATTTGGCTCATGTTACTTTTAATGGGGTATTGTGTTTTTATTATTGTTAGGTGTGTAGGGGTGCCCTGATTCCTTTGAATAATACCCATCTAGGCCTCCCTCTTTTTCTTGTGGCTTCACTGTAAGATGTATCTCTGCTGGATGACATTTTGATCTGAGATTCGTAATGGTAGGTTTTAATAACGATTTACAATTTCTTGGTTCCACATAAAGATCATAAATCATTGGTGTCTAAACACCTTCAAAAGTTCCAAATCAAAAGCATTCATAAGATTTTATTCCATTCTTGAAGTTTGGTGCTTACATATTCGAATCATACTTACACACAAGATTCCATACTTACAACGCTACCTGAAGAAAAGAAGGAAAATGAAAAGAAAAAAAGAAAAAAAAAACAAAATTCCATCATGCCATACGTCCAACGTCCATATCAAGCACCTGGCAGGCGACGAGGATCCTTATCGGGCTCTTCCTCCCGCTCCTCTTCCCGGTCCTTCTCCGACTCTTCTTTCGGATCCTCCTCTGGCTCATCATCCTGGCTTATGCCTATCACTCTCAGGAGCTCCTCTCTCTTCTATATCATTCAACATCCTTTCTATCTATGCTGCGGCAGCATCATTATCACTGATCATCTCGGGGAAAGAGGTAGCGAGGGTCGTACACTAATACAAATCGTCATTCGTACCCTCCTCGCGGTACTCAAAGGGATGGCGGAGGGTCCTACCCTATCTCTCCCAAGTGATGGGGGTGTGTGTGATCCTGGTGTCGATGGCCGAGGTATCTCATCTCTCATAATCCCTTCACCAGATATCGAAGGAATCCACGGGGCCTAGAATCTCGGAATCACCTCCTCTTTATATGATCCTGTGCTAGTCACTCCATACTAACTATGGCATCCATTGCCTGCCTAAAAGCCTCATCTACTTTGGCCACCAAATCTCTCTTAATATGGTTGAAACATGTTCGATTTTGGGCTGCCATGTTCTTGAAATTATGGTGCTGTGATCGATGCCTCGAGGCCATCATTTCCATTTGATCTTAGGTCCACCTACTGTAGATCTGGTACACCAATGCTCTTTAAGGTAAGCATCCTTCCAACAATCTCTCTCCCGATATATCTCCTCGATAATAGCCTTGTAGTCAATTTTTTGCTTCTTGAGAGGCCCTATATTGCTGTCACTATCACTATGGTCGGATTTAGAACTAGTCCAGTCATTTGCCTTACCCTTGCCTTTGTCTATCTACATCGTCATAATAGAACAAACTAAGTTAGTGCCGAGAAATAGGAATAAAGGCAAAATTCTATAAATCTAAACAATCGAGGTTTCTTATTCTAGACTTTGATACCATCTATAATGCCCCCAATCCCGGTGCACTCTGTCCCGTGATTCGGAGTGCTACCAATGGACAGATAACACACTAAAACCATAAACAGAAAATAAAATATTCCATTTCATATTAAATATCCAACAAACCAATATTACAGGACATAAACGTTTTTCAAAATATTACGTCAAGACTAACTTAGTCATGACAAGCCAAAAGTCTAAACGGGTTATCAAGTTAAAATACATTCTTATGTACAACTTCCAAAAGAAATCTGAACATGCTAACGGAAAGCTTTTGGAGCAATAAAATCCACAAAGCTAAGCACCTATATATTATTAATGGAATCATGTGTCTACTAATTTAGTAAAACTTATGGCATAGGAAAGGAGTACAAGATTCAAACAATAAACATATCAAGAACAAAAACATGATGTGATTTTATATGACCTTTGGATCAAATAGAACGAACAGAACAAATTGATAACAATATTTATATATCACATTCATGCCAACAACTTTATAAGGCTGAATGAAATATTCAGTGGATCTATCGCCTTTATATCTCCAATATATAACATACATATAACCCTATTCCTCCATTTGCTTCTCTGATCAGCCGCTCAAGGAGAGCCATACTTGCTTTTGAGACACAGTCACCCAGCACGGTTAACCACAAGTCTCATGAGTAGTTCTTCAAAAATCCTACCTCCAGGATTCCTCCGAACCACAAAACAAATAGGAATTTCCAAGGGCTTAGATTGTCAATCCGATATTGCCCCATTCCAATACCCTTGAAAATTCCTAGGGCCCACCAAACTTGCAATCAAATAGGCTTGAAACAAACTGAACATATTAAAATATGTTTGAAACATGAAGCCACTTCGGGCATATATTCGATTGATCAATCATATTAAACAAAAGGTTTGGAATAGGAAATATCTGAAACATTAAGCCTCTTTGGGCATATATTTGATTGGACAATTATATCAAATAAACGATTCAGAGTTGGACTATAGAATAGAGGATTTTTCATTTTGAAGTCTTAAAAATATTTAGAGAAGATAAATATGGGCTCAGAATATCAAAATGAAGTCAGAAAATCAAATTTTACACACTGGAATGGGTGCATGAGTGCACGCTCGGGCGCTCAAGCACCCAAACAGTGGTTTTTGCCATGGGGTTGAGCGCTTGATTGCCCGTTTGGGCGCTTGGCCGCTCAGCTACTGGAATTCGCCTATTTGAGCGCTAAAGCGAGCACTTGGGCTCACTCTCAGCAAATTTTTTTTTTTTTTTTTTTAAATTGATTCAAAAACCATAATTTTCATGGAACTCTTTTTACATGTAAAATTGGTATTTTATGAATTCTATGTTTATTTTATGGTTTGTAAAAAAAATGAAGATCAAGTTCAAAATCCATTATTTGAGTCCATATGTTCCATTTCTTTCATTTTTTTGTCTCAATATCCTCCATAGTCCAAGTCCTTGGTTCATAGGGGTTCAAACAACATAATCTCAAGGATATTCAATGGTAGTTATCAAAAATCACCAAGTGTTGAGGTCATAACAAGCAAAAATGTCAATAAAATCATGATTTCTTAAGCTCAACATATGAAGCATCAAACAAGTGATGAACATGATAACATAATTATAAAAATGAAGCAAGGAATCCATAAGTCTTACTTCCAAGTCCTAAGCTTATCAAGATGTTAGGCTCCACAATAGTTGATTTATCCACGTAAAATGGAAGATCACTTAGTGTTAGACCTCATTTAATCTTAATCACATATACTTATACATATGCTAAATCATTTCTTACCAATAGTCTTAGGAGAGTGATCCCTCTATCTTTTCCCTTAGCAAATATTTGATGGAGTTTGAAATGCAAAGGAAATGTGCTAGTGTGTTGTGTGAGGAAGAATAGTAAATGCAAGAAGAACTTGTCTTGCAAACTGGGGCATATTTATAGATGGAATTGAGGGACCTCTAAGCGAAGAATAATTGGATCAAGCCCCTCTAATCAATTAGTTAAGCTTCTCAAAGAAGCTTTGAGGCAAAATGATAGATGAATGGATGATGCAGATCCCATCACCCTTGGTAGATAGCTGCTAATTCTGCAGCTATGTTTTCTCTCTTTTTCTTTTTTTTGGTGAAAAATGGTAGGCTAGAGTTTGAGCCAAATTGGGCTTTCGAGGCTCATTTGGGTCGAAACAAGATGAGAAAATGAAGCTCGAATGCAAAAAAAAAATTTCAGATGTCAAAAACATGTTTTGATGATAAAATGATTTCGTAATAGTGAAAACAATGTATTTTTTAAAAAACAGACGTTCAAGATTTTAATTAGAGAAATTTTTAGGGTGTCACAAATAGACTATTGGACATAAGAGAATCCAATGACATCTAAATTCTTTGATTTAAGTCCTTAATATGTTAATAAAAAGAGGTTAATGGATAAACCATCACAAAACCTTAATCTTAGACAAATGAGGGTTATCTTAAATTCATTTTTATTCCAAAAGTTTGTAAAATATTTCATACCTAAAATAAATCAGAATTTTTCTGGAATTTTTTGTTAAAAAAAATTAGTATTTGGGTACTGCTTGAGCCCTTGAGTGCCTAAACGGAGGCTTAAGCGCCCATTCTAGTAGCCATTTCGGTTTGGGCACTGGGATGCCTATTCCAGTAGTCATTTTGAACTATTTGCTACCTTTTTATGCTACTTTTAGTTCATATATTATCTCCTTTAAATGTTGATTATCAGAGCGATTTTCTTATGTTCGATAATTTGAACTAAACATTATATCCAATGTTCAAGGTACCTGTTTGTTGATCCAATAAGAACTTCTTTGATATATCCAATATTCAAATATCCGTTTATTGATCTAATGAAAATTTCATTGTTATATCTGAATTCTTCAAACCTAATGCATGAATGTTAGGCCCTAGGAACTTCAAGGGAAAAGATTAGGGCCATAACGGTCGTCAATCTCAACCTTGGGACTTCCCTAATGTAGGGTAATTTCAAGAAATCTGGAGGTAGGTTTCCAAGGCATTGCTCTAAAGCTCGTCAGCGACCATTCTATAGCGATTGTGCCTTATAATATCCTCTTGAGTAACTACTCAGAGATGGTTTTAATATCCTCATAAATAACAACTCAGGGGCGGTTAGGAGGAATAGGGAGAAAAGTTGATTTTGGTGAAATAAGAGTGATAGACCTACCGAAAACTAGTCCAGCCATATTTATTTCGATATTTGTATTCATTGCTATAAATTTGAGCTCATGAATCATTTCATGATATTGAATATATTGTTACAAATATCAAATGGTTATGATTGGGCCCTCGGGCTAAATGATTATTTATGAAATCATGATATTGATCATTCTTGAGATCTGTTTAATCATATTGATATCTTAAATTTCTTGAACATTATCGATTCAGCTATCCCTTTTAGGGTTATGGTTATATTTCTTGCTGAGTCAGTAGACTCACCTTTTAATTCTACAAATTATAGGGAGTTAATTCTTAGATCCAACCGAAGATGCAAGGACCTTATGTTGGTAGATTTTGTTTGGTTTCTATTAAATCTTTAGACTTGTTAAAAATATTGGTTAATGTATTTTGTTTAGTTGGAGCATGTTAGGATTTGTGTATAAGTTAGTTGTTTATATTTTTGGAATTTTTCTGTAATTTAGTTTTATGTTTTTGTTTTTTTTTTTGGATTTTAAGTTGTAATTTTGGGAATTTTTAGTTTGTATTTAAGTGAAGCTATGGCATTTATGTGAAGAAGATGTTATGAATTTTCCTAGTAACATTTTGAACGTAAGGGCAGATGCTCTAGGATCTGGGGTATTATATATTTCTTAGTTATTGAAATATTTTTAAAGAATAAGGTTAGAAAGAAAAAATGATTATTATCATATATAAGTTACAAAAAATTATTTTATTATTATTTTTTAAGCCTAATTTATCATTTATCTTTTAAAATAAGGTTAATTTTGTAAACTCATTGTAATACATTCCAAAACAAACTATCTAAGGATCTTATGCTTTATATATCACTAGGTCCAGTCCATACTTGATACATGTGTATTAATCAATTAGAATATAATTTACATATAGTAAGATACAATTCCCACTGTGTATTTAGGTGGTGTCCTGCAACTAATGCTAAATAGCTCTTTTTGAGTGTTAGGTTTTCTAAAATTAACCAACAATAATTTATAATCTTTAAAGCAGGCTTGGTTCTGCCTAGAAAGTGTCGTAAGCTATTTATAATAAAATTTATGACAAAATAGGAAAACCAAAGCAAACCTAGGAATGATAACAAGGCAAGGCAGTACACAAAGTGCATTCCCCATTCCCATCATTGTTGCTCAATACTATCTCCGTGCCATCCTCATTGCTCAATACTCTCTCCCTACATGTCCCTATCCCCATCTCTGTTTCGGGGGTAATTTTCATCTTCATCTTCATGTGGTCCTCGTTGGGATCCCCATTTCTCACTCATCTCATCTCCATTCCCAATCCCTATGCCTAACCATATCCTAATCTCCATCTCGTGAAAAATCTTGTTTCCACCAAATATTAAATGATATTAAATGCTAATTAAAATTCCAAATTTAACATCTAAAAAGTTTTAAATATTAATGTATTTTAATCTATGGGCATTTAAGGGTGAGGATAGGGAATCAAGGGCGGGGATGGGGATGCTAATTTGGGGATTCTAAATCAGTGATCCCATCGGAAAAATGGGGGCATGGATGGCCCTTTCGCCTGCTTGGTAGGGAAATAAAAATGTCTCCCATCCTTATCCCTATCCTAGTTTTTTCCACTAGTCCCCCATCCTCAATGGGGAGTCCCCGAGCTAGAATAGGGATTCTCTAATGACCCAAGAATTTTTCTAAATATATTTTTAAAATTCTTATTTTCAAAAGGCAAATTTCTTTCTTAATTTCAAAATGACTTCTTTCACAACCGTTCAAAAATCTTCTAATGATGAAAATATATCATTTTACTATCCGAAAATTTTATTTCGATAAAATTCATCCCAAAACGTATTTCAGCCTAAAAAATCATTAGATGAAGACCCAATTTTCGGCCCAATAGGCCCATGTTACTATCCAAAAGTATCTAAGCCATATCCATACAAATATACATACATATCTATGAGGATTTTTTGAAGGTCAATTCTTTGATCTCCTTACTGACCATCATGGCATTTGCTTCTTCAACAAACATGCATTTAATGAAGAGGAGCTCATCCTTTGACAAGTGGCAACATCTCCAACTTTTAGAAATTGCAAAAAGCCCCTCTCTTATCTATAAATAGAAGTGGCATGTGGAAGAAAAAAAAATTACTCTTGCAATCAAGCACTTCCTCTCTACAAGAAGTAAACCTCTTCTTCTTCCACTCAACAAAATATCTATATACATCTATGTATCTTTCAAAACTTTAAAACTTCAAGTGGACAAAAAAATAAACTTGGGGAGTAAATATTCTCTCAATAAGATCTTGGTAAGTTTGGATATGATATACCTATTAACTTAAGATTTGATGATGATAGTGGCATAACATCTATAGCCTTTGATGTTGATAGGTGATAAGTTTGGAATATAGGGAACTTGTGACTTCAATCACCAAAGTTATAAGCTAAGGACAAGAGCAAGTTTATGGTTTTTCCCTCTTTGGCTATATTCTAGAAAATTCCCCAAATTGGTTTCATATTCCTTAACATTGATTGTGATGACGGAATATGTGTGAACTATCGGCATATTTCTATGATTAGGGATTCCATTTCTTGCCAATGATCAATATGATTTTGTGACCATCATCATTTTTTATTCAATGCCCTTATGAGTTTAAGGCTAAGAACCTTGGACATTAGGAGAAAATTTGAGACAAAATGAAAAAATGAAATTATGGACTAAAATGAAAATATGGAACCATGGACTTGTAATGTATTTTCCCACAAAATCCTTATTAATTTCAAACTTGAATATTAAAGTTTACTTACAAAAATAACTTCCTATGAAATTTGAGATTTGTGATAAGAACTAAAGGAAATGAATTTGTGGATTTATAACACTTTTTCTCCAAAAATTTGAAAACTAAATTTGGAACTTGAAAATTAAAAACCTTGATGATGAGTAAAACAAACTAAGCCCTCTGCTATCATAAGAATTTCATAAAAAAATAAATAAAATTGAGATAAGAGCCCAAGTTCAGTGGCCTTGGCCACTATTGGATGCTCCAATGCTAGCCTAAGCGTCTATTTCAGTAGCTTAAAGTATTGCTTCAGCTCTCGAGTGCCAAGCGCCCATTCCTGTGACCAAATTTTCATATTCCGACTTTGTTTAACTAATCCAAGTCTATATTCCACTTCTTTAAAACGTTTTAAGACTTCAAAAATGATTTTTCCTAAGAGGTCTAATCCAAATCTTTGTTGAATCGATTTGCTATTTGGATTTGAATCCCAATTGAATTGGAATGCCCCAATATATTTATCTATTCTAAGCCTATATACATATATGATGGGCCCGGGAGGTTCAGAAGGGATAGGTGAGTGATATTAGACCGCAGTGGGCCTCTTGGTAAGCCTTTCTCAATTGGATAGTTCTGAGGTAACCTGAAGGTAGATTTCCAAGAAAGCTAGTTTTAATGCTTGTGGTCGACTGTGCTACGGTGACTGTGTCTTAAATATGATTGGTGCTCCTTGGATGGCTACTCAAGGAAGCTAAATTTGGAGGGATAAAGTTATATATGATTTATATGATTCGGAGTTATAAGGGTGACAGACCCATCAAAAATTTGTTTTGGTCTAATTTGATTTTTTTCATAAATATTAATGAGTTTTGAGCCATTTAATCTTATGTGATAAATGCATTACGATGCTTTTGAATTGTGAAATATTATGCTTCCAATTATGGTTCGCTCTCTCATGTGCTCATGAATTCTTGAATTCCTTTGCTAGCTTATCTATTTGTTATTCTCATGCTTCACATCCATGCCACAAATCTTATTAGGTCAGTGGACTCATGATTTCATTATTTGCCATATAGGGAATTGATTTCAGGGCCACGTTTTGGAGTTGGAAGCTTAGCATAATTTTCTAGTCTTATTTAGCCTTATTGTGTTATGTGATTTGGAACTTTTGATGCATGCTGTAGCATTAGCTTCATTTAAAAAAAAACTAGTATTTAATGTAAGGAATATTATGATTTGCAAGAAATGGAATATACTTGAGTTTTCTATTTTGAAATTAGTTTAGTTCCCTAGGGGCATTGCAAGTGGTATCAGAGTCTATGACAAGAAACTTTGGAGTTTAGAATGTAGCATTTTGCCCTTTTATTCCTTCTTGTTGCCTTTTTATTCTTTCTTGACTAACTTGTTGTGTTCTTGGAATTGTGATGGGATAGATAGACAAAGGGAAGAAGAAGGTAGTCGAATGGGTAAACTTCGAGTCAGACCATAGCTTAAGCAATAGCAATATCAGGCCATTGAAAAAATCAAAGATCACGAATTGGGATAAGGAGATGGAGAAAAAAGAGGAGAAAATCGAGTATTGGAAGAATGTATATGCAGATTTGCATATGTTACATCAAGACTATGAATAATAGGCTAGGACAGAAATGGAGAACATGGCCTCCAAACATCAAGGCCAATGCATGAACTTCAAAAATATGGCGGCAAGTAATCAGCTTTACTTCTACCAAAGGCTAAGGGATACGGTGGCTCAATTGGAGGAGATTTCCAAACAATTGAATGGTGTAATATTTGGTGTTGAGTGGGTAGCACAAGATTGCATTAGTGGAGAGACTAGTGTTTAAGAGAAGGAAGACACTACGGGGTCCTATGACGACGAGTGAAGGAGAACATGCACCCGAGACTACAGCTCAAGGACTGGGTATATCCAACCCACATTGGGCAACGTAGGAGACTGAGGGTTAGGATGATCGCTCGAAAAAGTGTGAGAGCTCTACCACCTCTTGTACCGATATGCACACTGGAGATGGAGTTGACTTGAGTCGAGGAACAATTGACGGCCATGGACAATATGATGATGGGAGGACTTTGGAACTTGATTGATGAGACAGGCGGCAATGGTGAAAATGGTGGCAGGAATGGTGGTGTTGTAAGTGACAATGGTGGAAATGGAGAAAATAGAGTAGGAAGTGTTGAGGTTGGTGGCGGAAATAATAAAGGCAACTGAGGACATGAGGATAAAGAGGAACCGAAAGAGGATCAGAAAGGGGATCCCAATTATGTGGCTAGTGATGATTAGGGTGTTATAGTATATATATAATTGTGTGAATGTAAGTAGTTTAATGAAGTTCTTTTCTTTTCTTTTAGCTGGGCATGGTAGTTGGTAGAAGTTGTAAATATCAACTCACATTTTGTATTAGCTAAGGATGTGATAGAACACGCCTAGATATGATAGAAGATGACCAATGTTAGATAGCCATCTTGACTTTTGATAACTTTGGTAAAGATGGCTCTATAACCATATGTTTTGCCTTATGTCCTCAAGCGCATAAATGATATAAATTGGGTATTGAGGTATCTTTTGTCTTAAGTTCTTTTTTATTCAATATTTGCGACTTGTTCTTATGAGCACTTGAGGTATATGGGAACTTTTTAAGATATTAATAAAACCCTTAATATCATTTCAGATTATTATTGCTTCTACAGGAAATACATCGTCCAGTGAGCCTCCTAAGGAGCGGGGAAGGCCAAGACAAGTATTGTTCGAAGAACTTAAGATGCCTGAGACCCCTAATAATTAGAATATGTGATACCCCAATGAGAGCCTCGTGTATAGAAGCCCCTTGCTAGCCCCTTGCTCAAAATGAACCTCAAGAACAACTACCCCCAAGAAACGAGCCTATGGCCGAGCGACTTTTCACTTTACTTCAACAGCTTCTAAACCACGGTCGACAGTAGGATAATCAGGAACATAGACATGAGGGAGATCCTGAGGATAAGATGCTAACTTGATGCTTGAGATTTAATCCACCTAAGTTCAAGGGTGAACCTGATGATCAGAAAGTCGAGTTTTGGTTAATCAAAATTGAAGAGATTTTCCAAGTATTGAACTCTATGGACCCACAAAAAGTGAAGTATGCAACGTTTCTATTCGAGGAGGTTGCACAACATTGGTGGAAGATAATAAAACAAAAATGGGAAAGTGAAGGTCTAGAAGTAACGTGGGAAGAGTTTAGGAGAGAATTTCTGAAGAAATATTTCCCTCATGCGGTGTGGGCCACGAGGGAAAAAGAGTTTATGAATCTTATTCAAGAGAATCTCACTGTAGCCAAATATGAAGCTGAGTATAACCGATTGATATAGTATGTACCTCATATCTTGGAAGATAAAGATAGATGTAGGAAGCAGTTTATGGAGGGCCTTAGGCTCGAATTGAGGCAAGCTGTGGCCACTAGACATCCCCAGAACTATGATAATACCGTGGAAATGGCTATGAAGCTAGAGGTGGAGTTTCAAGAACTCCCAAAAATAGATAAGAAAATAAATGGTAAATGGTCAGGAAAATCTGACCAGGACAAAGGAAAGAAGGGTTTCTATGGGAAGAAATCTATAATAATGTCAAGGTGTTCGATGCAGGCAAGTAAGAAGGGCAAGCCTCCAACAATATCCAGAAAGGAAATTTGTGGTTTATGCAAAAGCACTAATCATATGGAGGACCAATATTGAAAAAAATAGGGAAAATATATAGTTTGTGGAAATGCCCAACATTAAATGAAAGATTGCCCGAAATACTGCAAGAATATCAATTCTGGTGCTTTGAACCAACAACCGCAAAATGCCACTGGGCATCCCTAATTAAGTCCCCGAGCTTTTGCATTGACAAGAAAGGAAGGGACAAACCCTATCTGGGTTGTTGAAGGTAAAGTTCTAATCCAAAATTATATCTGCAAAACTTTGTTTGATCCCGGTGCAACACATTCTTTTATTTCAATTAATTATGCAAAAAGATTAGGCCTAACCTCAGAAAATATGGAGATTTCCTATTAGATTCATACTCTAGTAGGAAAGTGTTATGAGACTCATATAAGGTGCCCACAGTGCCCTATGGTTATAGAAAATTAGAAATTTACAGAAGAATTCATCAAAGGACCAATCAAGGACTATAATCTCATTCTAGCAATAGATCAACTGTATCAGCATCTAGCGATAGTAGACTATTTTGCTAAAACAATCAAGTTGGGTACCAGAGTTGGAGTAGGTAGTAACGGTATATCCAAAAGGAGTGGTATACCTACCATTTCTACTATAAAAGCCTAAAGGATTACTAGAAATGGGGGACAAGGATTTTTGGCTTATTTAATTAACAAACCTCAGGAAAAAGTTGAACTGAAAGACATTAAGGAGGTAAATGAGCTCCTAGAAGTATTTCCCAAGGGGTTAAATTCACTACCCCCAAAACGAGAAATTAAATTCGTGATCGAATCATTCCTGGGGTAGCACCATTATCAAAAACCCCCTACAGAATGGACGGAACACTTGATGCATTAGATCCATAAATGCCGCAGGAGTATTAGTTAGTCCAAAGGGCATAACAACAAACTCAAAATGCCCATATCGGGAATTAAACGCAGTATTAGAAATGTCTGCTTCCCGTATCTTCAACTGATAGTATCCCTGTCTTAAGTCCAACTTAAAATAGATAGCTGATCCCTGAAGATGATCAAATAGCTCATCTATGTGGGGTAAGGGATATTTGTTCTTGATGGTCACTTTATTCAACTCTCTGTAGTCGATACATATCCTTAGTGAACCATATTTCTTTTTCACAAATAAGATCGGAGCTCCCCAAGGCAAAGAGCTCGGTCTTATGAAATTCTTTTCCAACAGTTCTTGCAATTGTTCTTTAAGCTCCTTTAGCTTTGCTGGTACAATTCTATAGGGAGTCTTAGAAAATGACGCTACCCCAGGGATCGTTTCAATCACAAATTCAACCTCTCGATCCGGGATAGTGAGTTCAACTCCTAAGGAAATATCTCAGGAAACTCCTTAACCACCTTAACATCCCTCAATTCCATCTTATCTTGAGGTTTGTCTATCAGTTATGCCAGAAATCCTTATCCACCTCTCTTAATTATCTTTCTGGCCTTTACTGCTCAAATAACGAGTACACCATCATTTGCATTCGTACTCAAGGTACCAACTCCTACTCCGATACCTAACTTGACTGTCTTGGCATAACAGTCAACTACTACTTGATGTCTAAATAGCTAATCCATCCCTAAGATAAGATCGTAGTCCAGAATTGCTAATTCTATCAAGTCAGCACTCCCTGATTCTCAATAATTATAAGGCATTTAGGATATCTAATCCTAGTCTCATAACATCCCCCTACAGGTGTGTAAATTTCATAGGAGATGTTTATGTTCTCGGAGGGTAAGTCTATTTTTTTAGCACAATCAAGAAATATAAATGAATGCGTAGCACTAGGATCAAAGAGAGCTTTACAAATGAAGTTTTGGATAAGAACCTTACCTTCAACCACCTGGGTAGGGTCCATGCCTTCTTCTCCTATCAAGGCATATGCTCTTGCTTTAACCTGGGGACGTCCAGTTGTTCCCCGCTGCTGGCTCTGTGTCCCTGCATTCCCACTGTTCTTGTTTTTTGGGCAATCCTTAATGGTGTTCTGGTCACTCTCGCAGACGAAACATCAGCCCAATTTCTTCCAGCATTTCTCCTCAGTGTGGTTCATACCACCACAATGCCCATATTTCTCCTTCCCTTGAGTTGCCGGTGCTTTTCCTTTATTTTTCGGTGTAGACGTACTTCCAGTTTTGGGCTTCTTATTGAAGTAGCCCTTTTTTCCCTTATCAAAGTCCGATTTGCCCATCCACTTGCCCTTTTTCTTGTCACCGATCCTGTGGAGTTCCTGAAACTCTGCTTCCAACTCTATCACCACTTCCACAGTACTATCATAGTCCTGGGGCCTGTTGATAGCTACAACTCTCCTTAAGTCCAACTTTAGGCCCTCAATAAATTTCTTTCCCTTTCTTTCCTCATCCGCCAATATGTGCGGAGCATACTGTATGAGTCGGTTGAATTCGGCCTTATACTTGGCCACTGTTAGAGATCCTTGGATTAATCTCATGAATTCTTTCTCCCGCATGTCCCGGACTACTTGCAGGATAAATTTCCTAAGAAATTCTTTCCTGAACTATTTCCAAGATTTCTCTACTCTATCTCTTTCCCACCTCCTTTCAATGATTACCCACCAATGGTAGGCTGCCCCATCAAATAGGTACGTGGCATATTTAACTTTCTGTATGTCCGTATAGTTCAAAACT
>JACFYI010003673.1:267304-277329 GCA_014898755.1 Handroanthus guayacan
TGCCATGTTCTTGAGGGTATAGTGCTAGGATCGATGTCTCGTAGCCATCCTCTCCATCTCATCTCGGGCCCACCGACTATAGACCTAGTACAATTTATGCTCCTTCAAGTATGCATTCTTCCAGTAATCCCTCTCACGACATAACTTCTCGATAATTGCCTCGTAATCCATCTTCTGTTTCTTGAGTGGCCCGATATTGCTATCACTATTGCTATGATCTGATTTCGAATTTGTCCAATCGTTCACCTTTCCCTTACCCTTGTCCATCTAGCATGCTACAAAAGAACAAACGAAGTCAATAACGGGAAATAGGGTCAAATGTTAAATTTTATAGTCCTAAACCAATGAGGTTTCTTAACCAGGCTCTGATACCACCTGTAATAGCCCTCAAAATCCCGGTAGCATTTCGCCCCGAGACCCGGGGTGCACTAATCACGTTTATAGACATTCTAAAATCAATTCAAAAACTAATACAACATAATCATTCAAACTAAACTCCCATAATATGATTTTAAGCCAAGACGATCCAAATTACATAAAACATCTAACTTATCATTACATGCTAAAGGTTCCAAATTTACATAAAGTATTTAACTTAATTACAATCCGCCAATCTATACATTCATCAAGATAAAACTTATAGCAGGAAATGAGAATAAGGAGCTTCATTCTTTCATTCGTTGAAACTCACAAGCCTATATGATGATATAGAGTCATGAGTCCACTGACCCAGTAAAACTTATAGCAGGAAATGAGAATAAGGAGTTCAGACAAATGAGCACATCAATCAATAAGACAAGAATATGATGTGATAGCAAATTCAGAAATAAACAGAACGTTCGCAATCAGACATTTATTAGAAACAATTATCACATTCAAGTCAATAGGCTGAAACAAATAATTTGGTAGGTCTATTACCCTTATAGCTTCAATATATACATTTCATCCGTATCCCTCCAATTCCCGAATGAGTATCATTCATTCAAAGAGCACAACCAATCTACGTGCTCAGAATAGCCCTTTAGGATTCTATCTCCAAAATATATCCAAACTACCCAACTTTTAGGGATTTTCGAGGTCCTAGTCGGCAATCCGACATTGCCCGAGTTCGATCCCCAAGAAAACTCCCCAGGGCCCATATTCATTCATTCATTCAGGCTTGAAATAAATGGGACATTCAATCATTTAATAAGACGGATAAGGAACAACATTTTGGCCATCACTATCAAATAACATTTTAAAACAGGCCAAACATATCAATCGATCATTTCAAAATTTCAACTATGAACTAGAGGATTTTCATTCCAAAAATCAAATCACTTTAGAAAGATCAAATACAGACTTGATACGACAAGGAATGACATTTTAAAAATCGGGTTTGGCTACTGGAATGGATGCTTGGGCGCTCAAACGATTACTCAGGGCAGAAACTGGGTGCATGGGCACCCATATGGGCGATTAAGCACCCAAGCTTCTGGAAACCTTAGGTGTTTAACCTGAAAGTGGGCGCTTAGGCACCTAATTGGGTGTTGGGCCACCCAACGTTGTGCGCTCAAGCACTGACTCTCGTGTGAAATCCTGATTTTTTATCTTTTGATTTTCTTCGAATTTTTTATCCAAAAATACATTTTTGGGGTTCTCATACATGTAAAAACATTTGTAAATCATCATTTTGAAATTTGGTTTTGAGATTTTTTGAAAGATTGTTTTTAAGTTGAATAGTGCAATTTTTGTCCATATCTCTCATTTTCAATCATTCTTTAGTTCATTTCTCCTCTCAGTTCATGGTCCATTGTTTAAAACTCAATCCAAAGGATCGGTATAGGAGTTCGAGAGGATACATTAAGCTTTGGATTTACATATTCAAGGATTGAGCTCATAATAAGAAGAACAACAAAGACAACAACATAAGCTCATGATTTCAACCTTTCAAATGAAGTAAAATCTCATAAACTCAAGCCATGATCACATTATCAAAGCAAGGAATAACATCATATGCTCATGAGGGATTCAAAAGAGCTATAAGTCTTATCGCTAGAAGCTTAAATCTTGAAAATGTGAGTAATCTAAGCTTATATCCAACACCTACATTAATCATTCATACTTATGTCAAGCTTTAAACATACATACCATTAAACATTCTGAATCACCAATCTAAAGCCAACTTAGCAAGAGTTTGGATGAGAGTTCACCACCTTAATCCCCCTTGGTGCAGAAATCAATTTTGGTGAGAAACAAATGCAAGTTGAGTTCAAAATGTTAGAGTGTGTTTGAGAGAAGAAGAGTTGCAGCAGATTTCTTCCACTAAAGAAGCTAATTTATAGAATGAGCTTGGGGCTAAAATGCAAGAATCAATTAAATGAGGCATTCCTAATTAAAAATCAACTTTGGGGCTGATTTGGGACAACTTTTGATGGATAGATGAGATTTTATCCTATCCGTGTTGATGGAGTAGGACTGCTACAGCAGCCCTCAGATTTTCAGTCCCTTTTCCATTTTTTTTTTAGTTCAAAGATGCTTCTCTTGATCAACAAAAATGGCTAGGGTTTGGGCTAAAGATTTTGGGCTTATTTCATGGGCTTTTGGAACTTGTTTTGGGTCGAAATGTGATGAGAAAATAAAACGTGATTGATCCAAAAATTTTCGGATGCATGAAACGTGTTTTGATTTTAAAACAATGCTCGTGATTTTGAAATTGAATAAATTTTCTAAAAATTAACAATTCAAAATATTATTTCGAGAATTCTTGAGTGATACATTTTGTATGTAGAACTATGAAGATGAACTTGAGGGTTATAAAAAATTTATTGGATTATCACACTTAGATTTGGTAGTTAGATGATTTAAGGAAATAAATAAAATTTGAAAATATTCGTTTTGCTCTTGGGTAGCTATTTCTAGTGCACATATCTCATTTTAAAAAATTTGAAAACCCCACTTAAACTGCTCTAAAAATTACATATAAGGTACCTTAGGAACCTCATCAAGTTTAGATAATGATAGAACCAAGAATCATCTAAAAAAGAGGAGGGAATGGTAGAAAAATACATTTGAACCTAACCTATTATTTTGGCCAAAACAAAGGAGGCCTCTGTCATACTCTCAATTTCAAAAATTTGAAAGTTGACGTCCTCACATCCAAAAAATCTATAGAATATACTATTTGAAACCTTATTGAGTTTAGTTAGTGTTAGGATAAAGAATCACTCAAAAACATAAGGGAAAATGATCAAAACATCTTTAGAACCAAACTTGCCAAATCAACCGGGGAGTAGGGTTACTCACTGGTGTGAGCTATGACACATCCCTCATTTTCAAAATATTGAAACCCAACTTTCCTTTAACAAATCAGCCCCAAAAATAGTAGTTAGAAATCTTGTTAAGTTAGATGATGTTAGGCCCAAGAAACACTAAAAAACAAGGAGGAATGTATCCGGAAACATTTTCAAAATCCAACTCGCTAAGTTGACTGAGGTTTCTAGCAAAGTCTTGGATTAACTTTAAAATTTTATAAAAGAAAAACCGCTTGTCAAAGTTTCAATATAAAACCACCATTGGAAAGATTGTTAAGTCTAGATAACTGTAGAACCAAATTGCCAATTTTAACTCACTAGAATATATTTTTAAAATGGTCGAGAAGGCCACTGCTGTGACAGAAACACATAAAACTTGACATATTTAACGTTATTCACCAAAACAACTTCTTAAAATCACATTCCATAACTTTTTAAGCTATTATGATGATCTAAATAGAACTCCTATACCCCAAAGTTCAATTTCTAAGTTTTTGCACCCAATTTTCATGAATTTCGATACCACAACTTGATTGCTTGAAAGCTCCATGTCATATTTTCTATTGTCAACCTAAATGCATGACAGTTGGGCCCTAGGGAGCCTCAAGGGGATTGCTTGGACATTAACGGAGCATCGACCTAACCTTGGAACTTTTCTATTGTTTGAGTAGTTCGAAGGGGGCTTGGAGATAAGTTTTCGAACAACTACTCCCGGCATACGGTCGGCCATGCCTAAATCATTTACTTGGATTGCTCCCCTCTAAATGGCCATTCGAGAGAGATACAGGAGGCATATTTTGAAGTTATAAGGGTAACAGATCTACCAAATACTAGTTCAGCCTTAATCAGTTCGATATTCATAATTGTCATGGAAATTGTGAACCTTATGAATTATGAACAAATAATCACATTGTGAATGAATATCAAATTGATCCTCTTGAGCTTTTAAGTTTTTTTATTGTTCTAATTCCCTGATGTCAACCACCCTTGTTAATTGTTTAAATCATATTAACGTCTTAAGTTTTGATCCTACTGAACAACATATCTCTTTTCATCATGGTCATGATCTTTATTGAGTCAGTGGACTCATGATTTCATTAATATTATATAAGTCATTAGCTTCGTGGATCAGTTGAGATTGGAAGACGTCTTGTTAGCACTTTAGGTTCTTTGGAATTATGAACATATGGATGCATTTAGTTTAGATGAAGTTGCATGAACTTTAGGCATGCTTAGTGTGAAATTTTTAGTTCCTATGATGTAACTTGAAAAATTTATGGTCTGTAATGATGATATGGTGAAAAACTAAGTGTTGAATGCAAGGTGAAATTTTGTATTTGTAGTATGAGTTGCAATTGATGTATAAATTCAAGTTAAGTTAAATTTTGATTATGCTGGATGATTGTGTTCAAGTTGACTTAAAGTTTAGTTTTATTATTCATGTATGTGAGTAATATCCCAAAAAATAGGGCGGAAGTGTGCTAGGACCCCGGGGCATTACGCTCATTGCAAGACAAAATTAAAATTTCTAACTTCTTTCCATCTTCATACATCTGTTGCAATCTTCAATCCTAAGGAAAAATTATGCCCATCATAAAATATCATTCTACCATTTGATAAAGAGGGGAAAGAGTAGGAAGAACACTCCATAACAACAGCTCCTTGGTAAGGTTATATGGACATGTATAAGTATATTTGGCGGATATAAGGATACATTTTAACTTAAGCTTGAAATCTCTATTTTTATAGGTTTGTGAATCTCTCTTGGATCAACCTGTGACTTCAATTAAGAGCCTAGGATGAAGGTAAGATTTATGGCCCTTTTTCCTTTGTTTTTATATGGAATCCTGTGACCATTGTTGAACTAAAATGTGAGATAGAGCATTTGTTTATTGACTCCATTCCCGTTTGAATGATGTCTTGGACTTTTTGAATGTTAAGAACCCTCATCCCTGGCATGAATATGTTCTAAAGACTTTAGACCAATGGACAAATCCGAGTTTTAATGTAAAAATGGGAAGAAAATGATTAAAGACTTAAAAACCAACTTTTTTCTTAAAATTTGTAAAATAGATTTTAAAACAAAAATTTCAGAATCCTTAATTAAAAATGGGATTTTTGGATATATGGAATCTAGATGATAAAAAAAAAAAAAAAAAAAAAAAAAAACGTGTTGAGCGCTTAAGTGCCCATTTGGGCGCGCCCAGGTCAATGGTTGCGGCCATTGTTTGGGCACTCCAGCGCCCATTCCAGTAGCCAGAACTATTGTTAAAGCATCCAAGCACCCGTTTGAGCACCCAAGCACCTAATTCCAATGGCTAAACTTACTGTTTAGGCATTCAAACGTCCAACGAGCACTCAACCGCCCAATATGGTGTGTAAAATTTGATGTTTCAACTTCGTTTTGCTCATCTGAACTTATGTATAACCTCTTTAAAGGTATTTAAGACTCAAAATGAAAATTTTCAAAAGTCTATGGTCCAAATTCGATTCGTATGTTTGATTCGTTCGATCATTTGAATATCAGCCATTTTGGCTATATGATAATGATATATTTATACATGTTTTAATATGATTCGTTTGTCCCTAAACCTATATGAATGTTCGTATGTTGGGCCCTAAGAACGTACAAGGGAATTTGATTGGGCGACATTGAGTCGATAATCGAAATCCCTGAAAATTCCTATTTGGTGGGTAGACCGGATGAATCCTGAAGGTAGGATTCTGAAGGGCTACTCCATCGTATGCAGTGTTGACTGTGCTTGTTCATATGTATGAAGCTCATTGAGGAAGTATTAGAGGGATAAGGCTGACATGTTGGATATATATTGGAGATATAAAGGTGACAAATCTGCCAAACATTTGATTCAGCCATATTATAATATGAATGTGACATATGATTGCATGCTATCAAATTTTTTCGTCCGTTTTTTGAATGTTCGTATGTTTGTTTTGAAATCATATTCATGTCTTGCTTGTTATACGTTCTCCGTTTGAATCATTTCGTATTCCTTATCCTACGCTATAAATTTTACTAAGTCAGTGGACTCATGATTCCATTAACATCATGTAGGAAATCAGCCTCGTGGAGCAGTTTGACATAGATAGTTTCCTGCTAGTATTTTGTTTCCTTTTGAGATCATGTAAATATGGATATTTGGCTTAGTTAGATTTTGTTGGATCATAGTTATGATTAGTATGTAATTTGATTCCATCTTGTATTTTGAAACTTTTGGACTGTAATTTTTGGAACATTTGAATCATTAAGTTATAAATTATGTATATTGGATTTTTTGTTTATTATTTTATTTAGCTATCTGTCCATGAGTAGCATTCTTAATCACGAGATGGAATGCACTGGGTTTCAGAGCATTACAAGGGACATTTCTGTAATTGGGCTTTACCTCAAGAGATGTTGAGGTAAATATCCCTAAGGTGTTTGGCAAATATTTTCGAGGGAAAATTGCAGTTTTGGTCCCATAATTTAGGCCTTGTATACTTTTGGTCTTATTGATTTTAATTTTCTCACTTTCAAGACAGTAATTTCATTCTTTTCTCACATTTGGTCCTTCACCACTGTTTCATCAATTTTTTAATGCCTTAAGCACTGTTTTCGTTAGTTGCCATTAATTTCTAAAATGTAAAAACTTATGGAAATAGTGCTTGAATGGTTAAAAAATTAATGGAATATGAGCAGAGGACCAAATGTGAGCAAAAAAATGAAGTTACTGTCTTGAAAATAAGAAAATTAAAATCAATAGGACCAAAAGTGAGAAAGACTTAAGTTATGGGACCAAAACTATAATTTTTCCTATTTTCAAAAAAGCACTCATAAGCTCCTAAAATCTTTGCACAAAAGCTTATGAGCTTTATATAAAAAAAGTAACAAATTTCTTACTGATTTTAATTCTTAGCATAATCATTCTATTTTAACCATTTTAACAAAAAAATTGTTGTTACTAATATCTTATAAGCTATAAACTGTTATTTAGTCCACACACTTTAATAATTTATTTTTAAGAAAAGATCTAACATGTTATGATTTCTATAAACATCTTATAAGATGTAGAAACTTATGAAATATTTTAAATAAATTTAGCCATTCACATCCACCAAGTTAATGAAGACTCTCTAAGTCAATTAAAGACTTTTCTTTTTCTTTCTTTGTTTCTTTCATTTTTTTTTATTTTTTCTTTCTTTTTTGACAAATGAGTCATTGAAAGACTTGTAGAAATTGAAGTTTACCTTAATTGGGGCCAAGGAAAATTGTAATTTTGGTCCCATAACTTAGGCCTTGTACATTTTTTGTCCCATTGATTTCAATTGTCTCACATTTGGTCCAATAACTTTATTTGTTTCTCACATTTGGTCCTCCGCCACTGTTCCGTCAATTTTTAAACCATTCAAGCACTGTTACTGTTAGTTGCCGTTAATGTCTAAAATGTAAAAACTAACGGCAACAGTACTTGAGGCGTTAAAAAATTGACGGAACAATGGCAGAGGACCAAATGTGAGAAAATAATGAAGTTATGGGACCAAATGTAAGACAATTGAAATCAATGGGACCAAAAGTATACAAGACCTAAGTTATGAGACCAAAACTGCGATTTTCCCATTGGGGCCATTTAAAGGTAGGAACAATTGATGCACTCATTGACGCACTAGATCATTTCCTCCAATTCATTAAGAAATTGCAATTTTTTTTCAATAGGAACTTCTTGGCTCATTTTGATTTTCACAGGGATTAAAGTACATTTTACCTAAAATTTTAAAGTTGAATATTGAAAAAGAAGAAGTTAGGAACTAAGTTTACGTACTTGCCCTATCCTACGGTACCAAAAATGCAACTCACCTAAGCAATTAATAGAAAAAATTGCCTTCTCCATTAAACATTGATGAAAATCGGATTTGGGACTAAATTTACAGCTTTTTTTAGAAATTAGAATATAAATTAAAATCATCAAAAGCATGGGATGAAATTGCATGGCCCTCTTCATATGGGACTAGAAACGCAATTTTGTCGGAAAATTGTAGTTCCCATAACTTAGGCCTTGTACACTTTTGGTCCCATTGATTTCAATTTTCTAACTTTCAGGACAGCAGCTTCATTTTTTTGTCACATTTGGTCCTCTGCCATTGTTTCGTAAATTTTTTAATACCTCAAAAACTAACAGCGTGCTTAAGGCATTAAAAAATTGACATAATAGTGGTAAAGGACCAAATGTGAGAAAAAAATGAAGTTGCTATCTTGAAAGTGAGAAAATTAAAATTAATGGGACCAGAAGTAAGAAGGCCTAAGTTATGGGACCAAGACCGCAATTTTTCCCAATTTTGCTTAAACATTTTACAAGATGTAGAAATTAGTGAGATATTTTAAATAAGAGAAATCTACACTTTCGGTCCTACAGGATAGGGGTGTTTATACTTTTGGTATCTAGCTATTTGAGTTAATACTTTTGGTCCACTTTCTTTAATTTTTTGATATTTTGAGGATAGTTCCTCACTTTCTACAACTTTTCTTTTATGAAAATCCATCACATAGAAGTCACTCTCCAAATTTCATCACGTGCTTCTCATGTGCAAATTTTGTTAAACTAATGGAGAGTGGCTTCCACACGTTGATTTCCACAAAAAATGTGACAAAATATGAGAGTTTGTTCTTAAAGTATCAAAAAATTAAAGAAAGTGAACCAAAAGTATTAATGTAACATCCCGGGGTCCTAGAGAATTCGTCCCTAGGTCCGAAACGTTACTTATAAATGAAAAGCTAACTAATAACCATAAACAGAAAATACCATAGTGCATTTAATATTTAATCTCCTAATATATCATAATTACAGACTATAAATTTTTTTCAAAAATACATCATAGAAACTAGAATTACATTCTAGTCATACCCAAAGTTTGTACATATCCAACCAAGTCAAATGCATTCAAATTACATAATCCAAAAATCAAGATGCTAAGGGGTAGCCTTCCAACTTCAAAGATCCACAAATGTAATTACTTACATGGTAATATTGGAATCATGAGTCCGCTGATCCAGTAAAACTTATGAAATAGGACAAAGAGTACAAGATTCGAACGTAAGATGTTTAGAGAACAAAACATGAACGGAGCAAACGGATATCAGATAATCTTATATCATATTTATGTCGACAAACTCATATAGCTGAATAAAATATTTGATGGCTCTGTCACCCTTATAACTCTACCACATATCAAACATATGATTCTTATCCCTCCAATACTCCCTCAAGGAGCGTCAAACATATCGAAAGCCACAGTCAACCCCACATGCCTCAGAGTGGCCCTTCAAAATCCTTCCTTCAAGATTCATCCGATCTACCCATCAAATAAGAATTTCAGGGGTTTAGATTGTCGACCGGATATTGCCTAATCCGATACTGCCTGAAAATTCCCAAGGCCCATCTTACAAACATACATATAGATTTGAAACAAACAGAACATATCGGATAATATAAAAAACATCTTGCCACAATGGGCACAAATTGAAATGGCTGACCGATTCAAACAAACGATTTGAATTTGGACCGTGGACTGGGAAAAATTTTGTTTCAAAGCCTTAAATATATTTAAATAGGTAAAATATGGAAAGGAATTAGCAAAATAAAGTTGAAACATGAAAATTTAGCCACTGGAGTGGGAGTTTGGGCACCGGTTGGGTGCTTGAGTGCCTAAACAGTGCTTTTGGCTACTTGAATAAGCGCT
>JACFYI010003673.1:285649-296785 GCA_014898755.1 Handroanthus guayacan
AGAAAGTTTAGAAAAAATAAATTTGAAATATAAGAAATATATATAATCAGCTTCAAAATTTTAAAATAATTTTTTTTTCCTTTGTCTTATGATATGCAATTACTTTGGGTCATCAATTACATCTATACTAGCGTGTACCCCGTGCTATGCAAGAATTGATTTAATTAATATAAAAGATACAATTTCTATATATCATTGTCATACATTAATGAGTTAATTGTATGCTTTTCATTTTGGAATTAATAAATAGTATCAAATTAAAGATTTCTCCTACAATCACAATGTATAAATACCACTAAACATAATAAAAATTTATAGGAGCACAACATCATCATAGCACCAAAGTTGGATGGAACTGAGAGACCAATCAAAATTCAAAAAAGTGTTTTATCACCAAAAACATTAAAATTAATTTAATAATCTTTAATTTAGACATTAATTACACATACTCAGATGAAGTCATTCATCAACCTTTCAACGATAGAGAAAGAAAAATATATCAGCATAGTAGACATGGGTTAGGAAGTTAAACAGACAACATTTATCATTTATACATTGAATAAGTAAATTAATTATATTAAAAATAATTTTGATATTAGATTGCAAATATAAATAAATACTTATTCTATATTTCGTAATCTTATAGTAAACGTAAAATTTGTTTTAATATTGCTGTAAACTCTTTAATTATTTATAAGGTTTTTATTAATTATTAGTCATATTAACTAAGATTATTTGTACTTAAATCGCATTAAGTTTACTTAATATGCAAGAAATATGAATTCACGATTAATCAAGTCTTTTGTATCACTTTAGTTATTTATAAGGTTTTTATTAATTATTAGTCATATTAAATAAGATTGTTTGTATCTAAAGATCACATTCAAATTACTTAATATGCAGTAAATATTAATTTACTATTAATTAAGTCTTTTGTATCATGATTTTAAAACATACTTAATAAGAGCCTTTACTGTATAATCTTATACATTTACTTTTAGTATAATTTTGTTTTTGTATCTTAAGATTTTGTATCGTAACTAAATTTCATTTTAAATTTTCTTATTATAATTATATATCTCTTTTGTATGCATGAACATAGAAAACAATTGAATCAACATAAATACGTATAAACCTTTATTGTTTATGCATACAATCAAAATAGTCAAAGAATTAAACAAACAATTAATCAAGACATGTTAAGTTCTACATGGAAAAAAAAAAAAAAAAAAAAACTAAATCTGCATAGTTCTTAGAAGTTAAGTTTCTTTTATGAAAATAATTATCCCAATAAAAGCATGTGAACATGGAGATTAACATCAGATGCATTGTTATTTTCCATTGGAATGCTACTTGGTAAGAAAAACTCATCTTCTGAATCAGAAAAATGAGTTTGATCTCCTAAATATTTTATTGATAATATGTATGTGTTAGAAATTTCTCATATGATGTTTCAATAAATAAGTTGAATATAAGAACATGTGTCAACTCATCATTTAGCATTGCATGTTCATTTGTTAGCATATCAATCTGTATTTGATGTGCAACATTCCCAAACTCTTCCACATTATTATCTATGCATTCAATAAATAAATAATTAAATAAATATGTGTGATAATTATTTCTAAAATAAAATGGTGCTATAAGCATTAGTTTTGTACCAAGCATAATGGGAACAGAATAGAGTAGTGGTAGTATAGGTTGGACATGACCATCATTTTTAGCCTGTTCATCTCCTGTAAGTGTGGCAAAAAAGAAAAAAAAAAAAGATTTTATTTGAAATTATAAGCATACTACTTTACAAACTTTGTATGTGCTTATTCATCCGAGATTCATATAAATCACAAAAAGAATAACACAAACTTGAACATGAATAATTTTACCATTCATACCATACACATGGGACAGTGATGTCAAAATTAGACTTCATGCATAACGTGTAATTGAATTTGGGGAAAAAAAATCAATCAACATAATTATGTAGGAATCTTATCGTTTTTGCATACAATCAAAGAGGTTGGCAAAGAATTAATAAAACATTTGACAAAGAACTACTTTTAATTTTACGTGAAAAAATTGAATCTGCATAATATTCAGATAATAAGTTTCTTCTTGGCATATCTACACAAAGCATCTTAACAACCCCATAAATACAAAATTTAGGGCATGAACCGAAAAGGTCAAGTAAAAACAATGGTGAGAATGTCAAATTAAGTGCATAAGCCATGATAACACCAACACAGCAAAAAAAAAAAAAAAAAATCCACAAAGATAAATACAAAAATCAACATGCGACCACGAATATACATACAAATACCTAAAGAAACAGAAGTTATTGTTGATTTCTCTAAGGAATCAAAAATAAATTTGACAACTCAATCATCACAAAAGCTGCCACAGGACAAAGAACATCATGCCTAAAAATTATTAATATATATTTTATTGAATCAAAGATTAAAAAATAGCATAACAAATGGAAAATTTAAACGTGCTGCTTAATCTACCTTGATTTGTCACTCCAATACTAAATTAGAAAACTCCACCATCAACCTGCGTAAACAAACAAACATGTGTATACATCTTCTTTTTTTTTTTTTTTTGTTATAAATTAAACAAGTGTATACAACTATACATCTATCTATAAATGTGGGTGGTTTGTGTCCGTTTTCTTTTTTTTTTTATTTGGATTGAGTAGGGTGGGGGGTTGAATAATGAGATAGTGTGGTAGTGGGTAGTGTAACGCCCCGGATCCAGAGGCAATTTCGCTTCCGGACCCGAAGTACTACTCGCAGACGGATAATCATTCAAACAGAAACTAATGAAATGCATTCATACTAAATCCCAACAGCAAAATACCATTACAGGCCATTAAAATTCTAAAATACAATCTCATACCTTAATGTTCCAAATTCACAAGTTGGAATTTTCAAAATTTATTACAAAATCCAATTTACGAGCCAAACATATTCATGGTTCAAACAGTAACATAACTAAACCAAAATATCACATCCGAATATTCTCATTATTACAAGCCGTCAATCTATGCATTCTTGACAAATCTGGAATCAAAACGTTCAACATGCCTAGGTACAAGCTTATATACATAAATTCCAAAATGAACGCCAAGTGCTAACACAAGGTTTCAGTCACTAAATCCACGGTCTACCAAGCTTCATTCGATCAATCATTGGTCTAGGAATCTACATGATATTGTGAAATCATGAGTCCATTGACCCAGTAAAACTTATGGCAAAAATTTAGGAACAGAAGAGTACGAATGGTAATCAGAACAGAATAGTACGAACGATAATCAGAACAAAAGAGTACAAATGGTAATCAGAACAGTAGAGTACAAACGGTAATCAGAATAGTAGAGTATGAATGGTAATCAGAACAGTATTGGACAAGAATGTGATTCAGTAAGTAGTACAGTACAGTCAGATCAGTAATTATCAATTTGATAGCAGTAAATAGTAATCACATTCGAGTCATATAAGGCTGAATCAAGCAGTTTTGGTGGATTTATCACCCTTATATCTTCAAACAGATTCATCCTTATCCCTCCATTTTGCTTCCCCGAGCCGTCGCTCAAGGAGAACCATTCATTAAAAGCACTGTCGACTATCCACGTGCTTTAGAGTAACTCTTCGGAATCCTACCTCCAGGATTCGTCCGAGCTACCCACCATTCAGGAATTTTCAGGGGTTCAGTTTGACGATCCGATATCGCCCAAATCGATACCACCCAAAAAGTTCCCAGGGCCCAATAAACAGACAGAATAGTAGGCTACAGATAATCAGAACAGTTCAGTCATATCAAAATTATGAAGCCATTTGGCACATATTTGATTAACCAATCATAATGAATAATTAGGAAATACTGTCAATCATATTAATCAAACGAATCAAAATTTGGTGTCATAAATTGTAGAGAACAAATGGATCAGAATTTAGATCATAGACAGTACATAATAGATAAGTCGGAATTGAAATCAGGGACTGTAGATTGACAAATAAGTCGAAATCGAAATCAGGGACTGTAGATTACAACAAAATTGGTATTGGACTATGGACTGTAGAAGATGACTAAATCGGAATTAGACTATGGACTAGTAATAAATCAGTTCAGTAGTCCAGTCACTCCTATCATTCGAAACGAGTCAGGAATTTGGACTGTGGACTTGAGGACAAATGAATCGGAATTGAACTATGACTATAAAAGACAACTAAATCGGGATTGGGCTATGGACCAGAGGATATTCATTTTGAAATCTTTATCTCGCTAAGAGGGCAAAATACGAAAAAAAAAAATCATTTGGAATAAATATAAATTCCAAAATTAATTTTGTTCGAATATTGACAAGACTCACTCGGATCATAAAAATAATTTTTATAAAAATGTAAGGGGCTTAAATTTGGAGATATTTCATTTAGAGAAGAATAATATCAAAATAGCCCCAAATCAACATTTTTTTTTAGCGGCAATTGACTTTCCGATTACTTTTAAAAATCTATCTTGATGAATTGACTCAATAATCTTTCTAATGGTATATTTTTCAGGTTATTTTGTTAAGGAAAAGTTCGATTTTTAAAATTCGAAAAGTAGAAGTCGAGGCAAAGTCGATATAGTTTCTTGAAAATTTGGCGGGTCATGTTCTAAGGACATTTTTGGGCATATTTTTCCATATTTTTTAATGAATCAAAATTCTAATATTATCTACACTTAAAAAGATTTCTAATAGTATATTATGTGCATCATTTGGATGGGAGGAGGTCAAGTTTCAAGGCCGAGAAGTTGAAGAAAGGACAGTGACGTTATTGGAAGATGGTAGAAATGGTAGTTGGCTTTCCAAGGACATTTTCACCCATTTTCCTTCTTTTTTTTTCAAAATTCTTGATTTAAAGTCATCTACACTCAAAGAGCTTTCCAACGGTATATTATATGGGCTATTTTGATGAGTGGAAGTCGAGTTTTGGGGGTTAAGAAGTGAAAAGTTGTGCTGGGTTGCGGGTCAGAAAAATGAAACAAGAATTTCTTCCGGGCACTTGAGCGCCGAGCCTACTGGAAAATTGATGTTTCAAGGTATTTGGCCAGGCGCTTGGGCACCGGTTTCGTGCGCTTGAGCGCTCAAAACAAGCGCTTAAGCGCCTGGCCTCGGCCAAAATTTTATTTTTTTTGTTTTTTTATTTTCTTTCAATTTTTGGTTTAAAATCACATTTTTAGGGTTCTTTTAAGTTCATAAACAATTCCAAATCATCATTTTTGGGTTCGAACAAAGATTTTTTGGAAAATCCAAACCAAGATAAAACACTACGTTTTTAGTCCATTTTCTTCGTTTCTTTTAGTTTAAGTGTCAAATCATCCTCATTTAGTCCATAATCCCATTTCCATTTTCAGTCTAAGTATAGCAATGATATCAAGTGTGTTCACAAGACAATGGATCATAATCTCAACATGTTGAGCTCATACTAATGGCAACAATAATTGAAGCAACAAGATTCAAACGATACGAACAACATGCTCGAAATAAGATAAGCTCAACATAACATGATACGAGTTATGAAGAGACGTATTAGCATGCCAAGAAGAGAAACGAGGCCCCATAAGTCTTACTTACTTGAGCTTCTAGGCTCGTCTTGAAGAAATGCTAGAAATTTCAAATATTGAGTTAAACACCTAATCACCATTAAACCAAGTGTTAACTCTCATATAACCATGTCTAAATCACTTATTTACTAAGCCAACATCAAGCTTACCAAGGTAGGAGTGTGTTATCTCCGAGTTCCCTCTTGTTACTTAAGAAAAATATCAAATGTGGAGGAGAAATGGTGGTGTTTCTCTACAGAATTTTCTTGGTGGAAATAGTTTGGTTCAAGCCTAAGGTCATACTTATAAGGTGGAGGTAGTGTGTGCAAGTTGTGGCCAAAGATTTGCAAGCCACATCCCATGAAAAATGGTAGGCCAAGACGGTTGGCCATGCTGCCCATGCAGCAATTCTGAAATCTGGTTTTCTTCCTTTTTTTTTTTTTTCCAATGTTTAATCATTTGGGCTGGAATCAAGGGCTGGTTTGAGTTGTGTCTTGGGCCAAAAATTTGGGCTTAAGAAATCTTGTTGGGCTGAAATTTTCGTAAGAAATTGAGACTCCATCGTGAGAAAATATTTTGAACGCATACAACTTATTTTTGAAAATAAAACGTTCTCTGTTTTATTAAATTGAAATAATTTGAGAAATATGGCGATTTAAAAATCTTAGTTAGGAAAACTCGGGGTATTACACTCTCCCCCCTTAAAAGAATCTGATCCCCAGATTCTTACCTTATTTAAACAGATGAGGATATTTAGTCCGTATTTCATCCTCACATTCCCAGGTATCCTTTTCGACTTTCTGGTTTCTCCAAAGTACCTTAACTTGCAATATCCTATGATTCCTAAGCTTATGAACCTAAGAATCTAGGATACGAATAGGCTGTTCTACATAGGACAAGCGACAATTTCCTATTTTTCCATAATCATAGGAGAATTCATATACTTAATAGAAGTTTCGTAAGGTTCTCTTGTAGATTCTAAACTTCATATAGGATTTCCCTCAATTCTGAAGTTGAACCTATTTGCTTAACACACATAGGCGATAGAAAAGAACGCGCAGACTTAGGGCTAGATAGAACTTGGCATGAAAATCTTAGACCAAGGCATTTCTTTCCAATCCTTGTGGAGAGTTCATTTTTCGATCTCTTACTAGCACGTTCTAGGTTAGCCGTCTGTCGTTATTAGTTTACGAGTGGCTACGGTAAGGTGAATGGTTGCCCTGTTGCACACCCATTTCTCGCTGAGAGAGTTCTCTTACGTGGCATCTCTTGGGTAAGACACCCTCTATATTTCTTGGATTTTTTGGTATCCTTAATCTCTTGAATAAACTTATCTTGGCCTATTGCGTTGTCTTAGGGAGTTCGTTCATTGAGATTCTTATTCTTGATGCCATTTTTATTTATTTTTTATTTTTTTTTGAATAATGGTTCATGAAATTACTAAGTGCCAACCCAAAGTTCCATTATCTCAAAGGTTCATAATTTTCTTGTCACAAAATAAACCTTCATGGCTCAAGATCGGCAATACTAAAACCTCATATTCAATAAGTTCAAAATATTTCTCATTAATTAGTCAAAAGCCTGGGTACTAGTTCACATCACAAAATGAGCAAAGAAAATGGTTATATAACCACTACCACATCAAGCCTAATTTCCATTATCAGAATTACCACTAGGTTCTGCAAAATCTGACATAATTGAGATTGCCACTCTCAAGTACTTATGCATCGAAGTTCTTAACACATACGTATATAGATGGGTTTAAGATTTCATCTGCTAATTAATCTTAACTTAATTAAGATCCTTTGTCTCCTTGTTTTCATATCCGATTTTTTATTCTGACAATATCCCAAATATTTTTGGCATCGATCAATCTAATTTTGTCCCTTCCTGGTAGCTGTCTCTGAAACCAGATTAGCGTCTCATCTCTTTCCTTTAATTCCTCATTAAGTCTTGCTCGTTCATTTTTTTTTTTTTTACTATCTCCCCAAATGGGATTACATTCCAACTCCTTCATTCTAGTCAATTTTCGCTTTTTCTGGTCTATTCTATCAACAAAATTTTCCAATAATCGCCAATGGCTAGTAAAATGGCGGATAACAAATCTATGTTAACACTGGGTTCCTTAAATCCTATGTTGAATGATACATAAAAGCTCTGTTCCTTTATCCATCTCTTCCTAAAGTCACTAGGGTCGATATCTAACCCAAAACAATTCAACAGTATTTTCATGCTTATAACATCTTCCTAAAATCAAATGGCTAGTGCATAAATATAATAGTTCATAAATTGATAGGCCTCCTTATTGCAATCCGATATATCTAAACATCATAACCTAATCAGTCCAATCCTATAACATAAGTCCAAAGAAGTTCTTATCCCGAGAGTCTGATTTCAGCATCGCGATATAACTGGCCTAGGACCTCCCACCAGGCGTTGGGACTCTAGAAGTGGCTCCTACGGGCTCAAGAGGTGGCTCCCGCGCATATAGCACTTTGCCTCGTAGGCCCAAGAGGTCACTCCCATACGCGTAGCACTTTGCCCCGCATAGCACTTAGCTCCCTTTGACTAGTGGTCGGCTCTAATACCATCTGTAACGCCCCGGATCCCAAGGTAATTTCGCTTCCAGACCCAAAGTTCTACTCGCAGACGGATAGTCATTCAAACAGAAACTAATGAAATACATTCATACTAAATCCCAACAGAAAAATACCATTACAGGCCATTAGAATTCTAAAATACAATCTCATAACTTAATATTCCAAATTCACAAGTTGGAATTTCCAAATTTATTACAAAATCTAATTTACAAGCTAAACATATCCATGGTTCAAACAGTAACATAACTAAACCAAAATATCACATCCGAATATTCTCATTATTACAAGCCGTCAATCTATGCATTCTTGACAAATTGGGAATCAAAACGTTCAACATGACTAGGTACAAGCTTATATACATAAATTTCAAAATGAACGCCAAGTGTTAATATGAGGTTTCAGTCACTAAATCCACGATCTACCAAGCTCCATTCGATCAATCATTGGTCTAGGAACCTACATGATATTGTGAAATCATGAGTCCACTAACCCAGTAAAACTTATGGCAAAAATTTAGGAACAGAAGAGTATGAACGGTAATCAGAATAGAAGAGTACGAACGATAATCAGAACAGAAGAGTACAAACAGTAATCAGAACAGTAGAGTACAAACGATAATCAGAACAGTAGAGTACGAACGGTAATCAGAATAGTATTAGACAAGAATGTGATTCAGTAAGCAGTACGGTACAGTCAGATCAGTAATTATCAATTTGATAGTAGTAAACAGTAATCACATTCGAGTCATATAAGGCTGAATCAAGCAGTTTTGGTGGATCTATCACCCTTATATCTTCAAACAGATTCTTCCTTATCCCTCCATTTCGCTTCGCCGAGCCGTCACTCAAGAAGAGCCATTCATTAAAAGCATTGTCGACTATCCATGTGCTTTAGAGTAACTCTTCGGAATCCTACCTCCAGGATCTGTCCGAACTACTCACCATTCAGGAATTTTCAGGGGTTCAGTTTGACAATCCGATATCGCCCAAACCAATACCACCTAAAAATTCCTAGGGCCCAACAGGCAGACGGAATAGTAGGCTACAAATAATCAGAACAGTTCATTCATATCAGAATCATGAAGCCATTCGGCACATATTTGATTGACCAATCATAATGAACAATTAGGAAATACTGTCAATCATATTAATCAAACGAATAGAAATTTGGAGTCATAAACTTTAGAGAACAAATGGATCAGAATTTAGATCAATGACAATACATAACAGATAAGTCAGAATTCAAATCAGGGACTGTAGATTGACAAATAAGTCGAAATTGAAATCAGGGATTGTAGATTACAACAAAATTGGTATTGGACTATGGACTGTAGACGATAACTCAATCGGAATTAGACTATGGACTAGTAATAAATCAGTTCAGTAATCCAGTCACTCCTATCATTCGAAACGAGTCGGGAATTTGGACTGTGGACTTGAGGACAAATGAATCGGAATTGAACTATGACTGTAAAAGATAACTAAATCGGGATTTGGCTATGGACCAGAGGATATTCATTTTGAAATCTTTATCTCGCTAAAAGGGCAAAATACAAAAAACAAAAAAATTATTTGGAATAAATATAAATTCCAAATTCATTTTGTTCGAACATTGGCAAGACTCACTCGGATCATAAAAATGATTTTTATAAAAATATAAGGGGCTTAAATTTAGAGATATTTCATTTAGAGAAGAATAATATCAAAATAGCCCCAAATCAATATTTTTTTTAGCGGCAATTGACTTTCCGATTACTTTTAAAAATCCATCTTGATGAGTTGACTCGATAATCTTTCTAATGGTATATTTTTCGGGTAATTTCGTTAAGGAAAAGTTCAATTTTTAAAATTCGGAAAGGAGAAGTCGAGGCAAAGTCGATATAGTTTCTTGAAAATCTAGCGGGTCATGTTCTAAGGACATTTTTGGGCATGTTTTTTCATGTTTTTGAGTGAATCAAAATTTGTTATCTACACTTAAAGAAGTTTCTAAAGGTATATTATGTGCGTCATTTGGATGGGAGGAGGTCAAGTTTCAAGGCTGAGAAGTTGAAGATAGGACAGTGACGTTATTGGAAGATGGTAGAAATGGCAGTCGGCCTTCCAAGGCTATTTTTGCCCATCTTCCTTCTTTGTTTTTCAAAATTCTTGATGCTAAACTCATTTACACTCAAAGCGCTTTCCAACGGTATATTATTGGGCTATTTTGATGAGTGGAAGTCAAGTTTTGGGGGTTAAGAAGTGAAACGTTATGTTGGGCTGCGAGTCAGAAAAATGAAATAAGAATTTCTTCTGGGCGCTTGAGCACCGAGCGTACTAGAAAATTGACGTTTCAAGGTATTTGGCTGGGTGCTTGGGCACCGATTTCGTGCGCTTGAGGGCCCAATGGGCACTTGAGCGCTCAAAACAAGTGCTTGAGCGCCTGGCCTCGGTCAAAATTTTATTTTTTTCGTCTTTTTATTTTCCTTCAATTTTTGGTTTAAAATCACATTTTTAGGGTTCTCTTAAGTTCATAAACAATTCCAAATCATCATTTTTGGGTTCGAGCCAAGATTTTTCGAAAAATCCAAACCGAGATAAAACACTACGTTTTTAGTCCATTTTCTTCTTTTCTTCTTTTCTTTTAGTTTAAGCGTCAAATTATCCTCATTTAGTCCGTAATCCCATTTCCATTTTCAATCCAAGTATAGCAATGATATCAAGTGTGTTCACAAGACAATGGATCATAATCTCAACATGTTGAGCTCATACTAATGGCAACAATAATTGAAGCAACAAGATTCAAACGATACGAACAACATGCTCGAAATAAGATAAGCTCAACACAACATGATACGAGTTATGAAAGGACGTATTAGCATGCCAAGAAGAGAAATGAGGCCCCATAAGTCTTACTTACTTGAGCTTCTAAGCTCGTCTTGAAGAAATGCTAGAAATTTCAAATGTTGAGTTAA
>JACFYI010003673.1:346942-361163 GCA_014898755.1 Handroanthus guayacan
AGCCTCATATTCAACAAACTGAAATGGTAATTCATGCTTGACAATTGCTAAGATGAACAATTCCCTAAACTTTTCTTGACTAAATTACTGTGATCTAGTCCCAATACCTTTGTCACTATACTTTAGCAAAGTTTGAGCAATATCACGAGTTTGCCTTCTAGGACATTGGTTAGTAACATGGCGTTTTAAGTTACCTGTACCATTGAAGCTAGCTGCCCCATATGTTTTACCACACGTTTTGCGTTTACAACGCAATTCTTCTCCCTCTTTGCGAGGAAGAATGTCAAAGAATTGCCACCATGTTGACTTCCTTTGACGTTTGCTCTTCCCTTTGTTATTTCCTTTCTTTGTAATTTTATCATCATCCTCTAAAGGTAAATCCATGCTATCCACTTCATCCTCGTTGATCTCGTCCATATCAATATGATCCACTGATTCTGAATTTTGTCTCTTCATTCTGCAACAAAATAAGAGTATCTCATTTTGCTAGTTTCAAAAAATCACCGCAAATAACACATATTAAAAGCTCAAAACCATATCCACAACTTCATTTCAATCAATACTCGATAGTATGGTAATTAAACATTAGTAGTTTCTAATGAAATTCATGAGTTTTCAAACAATAATATTAGATAAAATGCATCTTTAACTACTTTAACGTATGACTTTATTTTTCACTAGACATATTCCACATATTTCCATGCATTGGAGGCAATTTTTTAAAATTACACTGACAAAAGAAACAGATGTCACAAGCAGCTTATTTTTTCAATATGCATTCTGCTAGCTATTAGCCTATTACCAACCACGATATATCAATCATCAATTGATCATTTACTTTTTAGAAAAATCTCTATTGCTATGAATCATCTGATTTCATTTAGGAATCAAAATGAAATCAAGTTAATCAAATTCCTATCCTAAATGAAATCAGGGTATATTAGTCGGGAATTTGACATCAAAGAATCAGATTAATTAGGAGCTATAACAACCTCTATTGCCAAATCAAGAATCTAAGAATGAAAACAAAAAATTGAAAACGCAAGAGAACTTTAAACTTACCCTACAACAGTGAAACAGTGCAGTCTTTCGAAACCCAGAATCATAAACCAGAAATAGAGAAGCTTACACTACAACACATGAATCATAAACCACCTAAACATGCAATCTTTCTAAACCCAGAAACAGTGAAAATAAAACAAAAGGAAGAACAAGATAAAACTCCCAAATTGCTCATAAATAAGTGTAAAATCCATGAAATTAAGAAAGAAAACGAACAAAAAGAAGAACAAGATAAAGCTCAAGCTTTCGAACATATTCATTACTCCCATCAACATATTTTTTTTACTTTATCATACCTGATTTGGGTGTGGATGAATGGGTCCAAGTTGGTGGTGTCGTCGGATGCTGCAGATCTGTTCGGGGGTGGTTGATCGGGGAAGGAGATGAAGAAGATGGGCAAGGGAGAAACTCAGAAACGGCACGAATGAATGTGTGAACTGTGGTTTGTGAAGCCAGATCTGAAGAAGGGTTTTTAGTTTTCACTTTTAAGTTTTAACATTTCTACTTTTCTTTTGGCTAAATATTTGTTATGTAAATATTACAATATATATAATATAAATATTATAATATATATATTATATGTTAAATGGGTTAGGTTCGGGTTGGATGGGTTGTTGGGTCAACCCAATTAAAATTTCAGGTTGAGTGGGTCAACCCGTGACCCAACCCGAACCCATTAAAATTTGTGGGTTCTTAATCGGGTTGACCTGATTTCGACCCGAACCCAATAAGCCCCAACTCAAACCCACTAATTTCGTATTGGGTTCGTGTTGGTTTGGTAGGTCGGGTTGGAAATTGCCATCCCTAATGAAAGTGCATCCAGGAGACATAACCTGTTGCAGAAAATGGAAGCTCAGCGGCATCTCATGTGCACATGCTATATGTGCAATGCACTACTTGAATCATGTGCCTCTATGTTGATGGATGCTACAAAAAAGAGAGCTTCCTCAAGATAAACAACAATCTGTTGTGCACTCTAAATGGAAATTATATGTGGCCTAAGTCAGATTTGGCCCAGTTATTTGTCCAAAAGTTGAAAGGATACCAAGAAGGCCCAAAAAACGCAAGAGAAGGTGGGAATGGATAATAAGAAGGGACAGACAAATGTGAAGGAAGAAAATCCTACCAAGATTGCCAAGAAAGGTACTGTAATGACATATTTAGTTTGCCATAAAGCAAACCATAATGCAAGAGGATGCCCAAAAAAGAAGATGATTGAACCTGATAATGAGGGCTTGGATATTCATGCACCCATTATAGAGAAAGTATCAAAACTCTTGCTCAAATCTTGCTACTTTCTGCACTGATACATTAAGTTAAACTTCTAACATAAAATTTACTATATTCAGGTCAAGAAGAATAAGGGAAAGACAAATGCAACTTATAGGATTGAAACATCTTCCAAAGCAATGCCTCTGACTTCCAATACTTATTTTTTCATGTATGCTTTAAGTTGTTAATAGATATTTCTTATGTCAGGCAAGAAAAAGTAAAGAAAGTGGAAGTGGAAGTGCAACTGTAATTGATGCTACTAGTCCTAGTGGTGTAATTATGTTAACCTCATCTTAATCTTGTTTGTAAGTTATGGTGTAATTGTTTATGTTTTCTATGCCAGGGAACAAAAATGAAAGAAACTGAAGGTGGAAGTGCAAGTGCAAGTCTAATTGATTCTCAGGGGGGAAAAAAAAAGAAAGAAAGAAAAGAAGGTGATATGGCAAATGTGTCAAGAGTTATTACTCCTGGAAGAGTCACTAGGAGCATTGTAGAAAAGGTTACTCCTCAAATAGTAACAAGAAGCACAGCAAATGCAAGTCCAATACCTGTTGCCAAGAATAAACAAAAGGAGCCAATGCAAACGAAATAAAAAATGTTAGGAGTTAGGAGAAAGTTACAGGTATATATAGCAGTTCTTTCCATGTTTCATATGTTTTATGTATATGTAATATATTAATTGATATGGTCATTAGGTGAAAAGAAAGGATGCCTCCAAATCAACTAAAGCTGGTGTAGTACAAAGTACTCAAAATTCTACTTTAACTAAAGATGGTGATGCACTACCAACCACCCAACAATCTATTGCTTTGGTGAAACCGCTTTTGAGACTAATTGGAAGTAGCATAACTCATGGTGTGAAGTTCAGTCAACTAGAGAGCAAAGCAAGAGCAAAGGAAAAAAGTTGTTAAAGATGTAAGGAGGACGTGCATTTGTGCATCTAACAAAAGTGTAAAGCTGTTGGAGTGAATTACATCTTGTCCTTTTGTTAATATCTTGCCAATTTTATTCTATTCGAAACTGTCAATGTCTTCTTGGTGGGAAGTTGTTGGAGCAAATTGTCAATTGTACTAATGCTCTTTTATTTTGTGAGCATAGAATGATGCACTTTTATTTTGTGAGCATGGAAACTCAGGGTATTGTATTGTTACTTTTTCATTTTGTAAGCCAACAACCTGTGACTTGTTCATTTTTGAGAAATGGTGAATGCAATGGCTTGTTCTTTATCTTTTTCATATGGTTTTGTTACCTTATACTATCTTTAATTTTAGTATCCTCTCATTGGTGCTTTATGTCTACTTTGAGGTGGATTGGCTATCATGTGTTATCTTTATATGACATATTTTTCAATCCATTTCAATCTTCATTGGGCATGTTTGGTTACCTAATGCATGTCTAACCTTTGATCATGCCTGTTCTATGCAATATCTTAATCAATTGCTATTCTAAAACTCATTTCCCAAAACAAACTTCACAATTCATTTATGTTTTGGAATCGATTACATTGCAAAAACATATTGAATTACATCATCCCAACATTACTATCACCAAATAATATAAAAAGGTACATGTAAGTCCAAGATAGGACCAATAGCACCCAAAGCCACTTTTCCCTTGTCATTTTACGTTTTAACTCAGCATCAACAATGTTCACTTCATCTTCGGCCTTATTGATTAGACGGAGTAAACCCAGGATTGTTTGTCAAGCTCTACTGCACATTGGTGGATCAATCCACTCAAAGAAAGTGCAGCTCGTAGCTTCCTTTAGGGGAAAAAAAATGAAGAAAGCAATAAATTGTTAATTTTGAAAAATTCCCAATGTTACAAATGCTACAAATTTCAATTTTTGAAATAAGAATTCAGAAATCCTAAATTCCCAATTTTGAAAATTCAAGAAGCCTAAAACTCTAAATCTCAAAATAAAAAGACTTAAAATTCAATTTGAATTGAAAAAACTTAAACCCCCAAATTTCAAATTCAGGAACATAAGTCCTAATTTTAGGTATTAAAAATGCTAACTCCAAAATTTCTTAAATAAAGTCCATTATCTAAACAAATTTTCTCCAGATTTCAAGAACTAAGAAGTAAATTAAAGGTTTTTAGTAACTTACATGAAATTTTTCACAAACTACGTACCTCCTTCTTGGGTTAATATTAGTCCATGAAGTTTTCTTGCAGACATTTCTTCCACAATGGCAACATTTAGAGGGCAAATGTTCAAAATTTTCATTGGACACGACTATTTTGGTAGCGAAAATGGCATCTGGTTTGAAGCTCTTTTGAAGAGAATATAGTCATTTTGTTTGAGAAAGAAGACGTGTTTAATATGCATTTTTTTTTCTCTTTTTTGTTGGTTTTTAATATGGTCATTTTGTTTGAAGAAGAAGACGTGTTTTAATACACTTTTTTTTTTCTCTTTTTTGTTGGTTTTTAACTAGATTAACAATCAGATTAACTAGTAGATTTTCATGAAGGGACGATTTTACCCTTAATCTTCACCCCTATCACGTGCGTGATACAATTCCGGTGGAAAAAACTACCTAAAAATGATTGTGGTTAGACTCTGCGATAATTCGTGAAGTTCGTATGGCAAGTTGAGACAATTTTTTCTTTAGTTTGCAATGTACAAAAATGTGTATACTTCAAGTTGCTTAATGACATTTACTCTTTTTCTTATATTGCTCCATTCTGAAATAAGCATGATCTCGATGCTCTTCCAGCAAGTCTAAATTTTCTTTCATTAACGTTTCATTCTTTTCTCCCTGATAAGCTATTACTCGGGGTGATTGTGTCCCTCCTCTACCGGGATTATGGTTTTTGCTCCGCAAACTAAGAAAAATGGAGTTTTTTCTATTCCAATTTGGTGAGTTATTCTATATGCCCACAGAATTCCAGGTAGCTCTTCTACTCATTCACATCCCAATTTTTCAATCTTGGTCTTCAGTCCTTGTAATAGAATGCGATCTGTTACCTCAACTTGTCCATTAGCTTATGGATGAGCTACTGAGCAGGACTTCTGCATGATCTGCAATTCTTCACACCAGGCTTTTAACTTATTTCCTTGAAATTGTCTTCCATTATCTAAAATTAAATCCCTTGGATTGCCAAACAGACATACTATACTTTTCCAGAGAAATTTCATCATCTCATTTTCCATTATTTTGCTTAACGCTTTTGCTTCTATCCACTTGCTGAAATAATCAATAGCAACTATTAAAAGTTTCCTTTGTCGTGGAGCAATCGGTAAAGGGCCAACGAGATCAACTTCCCATTGTGAAAATGGTAATGGTTGACTAAGAGCATGAAGATACTCTTGGGGTGACCAGGTCATTCTTGCGTATTTCTGACGCTTTTCACATTTTTGAACTAGATTTCTTGCGTCCGATCGTAATGTTGGCCAAAAGAAACCAGCGGGTAAAATTTTAAGTGCCAATGCATTTCCCGTCAGCTGACTTCCACAAGATCCTTGATGTATTTCTTTCAAAACATAATTTCCTTCTTCAACTGATGTATATTTTAGAAAGGGATGTGTATATGATTGTCGATATAAGTTCCTATTTATTAGCACAAAACAAGCTGCTTTATGTTTATACTTAAGCACTTCTGGGTTGGAGTTCCCTTGCAAGAATTCAATTAAAGGCAATCTCCAATCCTTTACATTTGAAATCTCTTGAATATGTGGTGTGGCCAATATGGAGCCTGGTAATTCTTGAATTGTGATCCGGCAAGTTCCACATTCCATAACAGCATTTGCTAATGTAGCTAACTGGTCTGCTTTTTTATTATCAGCTCTTGGGATTTGTCGTATCTCAAATTTTGAGAATTTTTCTTTTAACTCTTTCACTTTTTTAGAACATGCAGTCATCTTTGCTCCTTTTAGCTTAGAAACACCATTTACTTTGGCTAGTAACTGATTGTGAGTCTGAATAGACCATGAGTTCATTCGCTCCGTTGCTTATCCTATTTCCATTCCCAATAACAAGGCTTCATATTTAGCTTTATTATTTGAAGCCTTAAATCCAAATTACATTGAAAATTCAAGATCTATTCCTTTCGGCCTTGTAAGGACTATCGCTGCCCCACTACCTATTGATGTAGCTGAACTATCTAAATGAAAAATCCATATTTTTGTCACTCCTGTTACTGCTACTGCTTCAGAGACAAAATGAGCTAGTGCTTGGGCTTTTATGGCAATTTTAGGGACATGTGTTATATCATATTCCCCTAATTCTATTACCCATTTAACCAATCGTCCAGAGGTTTCTGGTTTGGTTAAAATTTGCTTGAGAGGGTAATTAGTCTGAACTTTAATTGGATGTAACAAGAAATAAAGACGAAGTTTCCTTACTGTGATGATTAAAGAGAAAGCTACTTTTTCTATCTCAGAGTATCTCAATTCAGCATTCTGCAAGACTTTGCTAACATAATAGATTGGCCATTGAATAGCTTCCTCTTCCCTAATCAGTACTGAGCTTATGGCATTTTGAGATACTACTAGATATACATACAAAGTCTCCCATTACTGAGGTTTAGTCAATGAGGGAAGTTTTGCCAGATATGCCTTTAGCTCATCAAATGCTTTTGATAGTTCAAGTCCCACTCAGAGTTTTCTACCTTTTGTAATACTTTGAAGAAAGGTAAACTTCTATTGGCTGATCGTGATATGAAATGATTTAGTGCTGCCAAACACCCAGTTAATTTCTGCACTTTTTTTATAGTGCGAGGCACTTTCATATTTAAGAGTCGTTGTGTCTTCTCCGAGTTAACTTCAATTCCTCACTAGGTTACCATGTACCCCAAGAATTTTCCTCCTCGAACACCAAAAGCACATTTTGCTGGATTCCACTTCAACTTCTATTTTCGTAATATATTGAAGACTACTCTGAGGTCAGCCAGATGATGATTAGCTTGTTTGCTTTTTACAAGCATGTTGTCCACATATATTGCAACATTTCATCTAATTTGATCAGTTGTGTTTTTTAGTCCAAAATTCACGACAACATAGGCATATGTCCCCAAAAAAAAGTGGTGAAATAGATCTTTCTCTGATCTTCTAGATGCAGTGGAATATGATGATACCCTTAGGATGCATCCATCTTACTAAGGAGCTCATACGCTGAAGTGGCATCCACTAATTGATCGATGCGTAGGGGTGGATATGAATCTTTCAGGCATGCTTTTTTTAGATCTCAAAAAATCCACACACATATGCCATTTTTGTTCTATTTTGGGAATACGAACGATGTTTGATACCCATTTTGGAAACTAGATCTCGACAACATGGCTAGCTTCCAATAATTTTCATACTTCTTCCCGAATGATTTTATCTTTCTCTGGTCCAAAATGCCTTTTCTTTTTAATCACTAGCTTAGCATCTAGGCTCATATTGAGTTTGTGTACCATAATATTAGGGCCAATTCGTTCCAAGTCCGATGTAGAAAATGCAAACACGTCTATATTTTCTTGTAGAAACTTAATTATTTCTTGTTTAAGCTTTTCTTCTAAGCATGGCCCAATCTTAGTAGTTTTGCTTGGATCTCCTTTTATTAATTCAATTTCAGGTAACTTTTCTATTGGCTCAATATGTCTTGACCTCTCACCTGTGGCTTCATCACCTCTCAATCTCTTTTGTTCTTTCTCATCTTCTTTGATAGCTTCCACGTAACATCTTCGAGAAACATATTGGCTTTCTCTTACTTTTCCAACCAAGTTGCCAATTGGAAATTTCTATTTTATATGAAATAAGAAGCAACTGCTTGGGTGGAGGTATTAATCGAGGGTCTTTCCAAAATGACATTATAGGCTGATGTAGATTCTACTATCATGACCTAAACCATCATGGTCTTTTTGTTTGAACCCTCTCCTAATGATAGTGGTAACTCAACCTATCCCACAGGTCAGATTGCCACTCTAGTAAATCCAATAAGGGTTGTTTTGACTAGATTGATCTTGACACTTCTGAGGTCCATTCGTTGAAAAGCATGCAAGAATAGGACATCCGTTGAACTGCCACTATTGATTAGAAATCGAGCTACGTCATAATTAGCAATAGTAGCTGTATACCATAGTATCATGATGTGGCCATTGCACTCCTTGCAAATCTTCGGGCTTGAACTGGATTGTTGGTGCGTGATACGTAACTGCTGTAATTGGCCGATTTGTTGACTAAGATTTGATTTTTTTGCTTTTTTAGATCTACTAATATTTAGATTTCTTCAGATTATTTGGATAAGTCACCTAGGATTACCTTCCTCCCGATCTGGATTCTATTGCTCGGATATGACCTATTGAGGTCTCTACTTTTCTTTTCAATCTTCTAGGGCCTTTCTTGTATATCTCATTCTTTTGTTTGACTTGTTTGAAGCAATTAAAATTTTCAAATATTCTCTCCTGATCAACCGTTAAAGCCCATTCTTCAAATGTGCACAATCATCATTTAAATTTCCATAATCATTAGGGAATAGACAGAAGGGCCACTTCATGCACTTTGAGACTAGCGCACTTTAGATGGTTTTATTGCCATGAGAGCTTTTATTTGAGATACTCATAAGGGCATGTAGTGATCAAATTTTTTCTCAGGTTGTTGCCCCTTTTCTACGATAGTGACCTTTTTAAGTGTTTTGACATAGTTTTATCTTCTCTCCTAATTTTTTGATTTGGACTTTCCAATCTTTTAGTTTTTCGAGCTTTCTCCAGGTTGATGTATTTTTGGGCTCTCATCAACAATTCATCCAAATTCTTTGTAGGTCTTTTTCCTAATGATTTGAAGAACTCATTTTCTCATACTCCTTGTGAAAAAGCATTAGCTAAGATCTCCTGACTTGCTTTTGGAATGTCCAATGCTGCAGAGGTAAATCTTTGAACAAAACTTTTGAGTGACTCATTTTCTTCTTGCTTGATATGGAACAAACTCGAAGGAGTTTTTTTTTTTTTTTAATAATTTTTGCTACTACTAACCTGCCTCAAAAAGAATTCGCTGAATTCTTCAAAGGGGTAAATCAAATTTTGAGGTAATTGATCGAACCATCTTTGGACTGGTCCTGCTAAAGCCATGAAGAATACCCTACATTTTAATGCATCGAGTTTTGATGTAAGAAGGCCGTATGTCCAAACTTACTCAAATGTTCTAATGGGTCTAATTCCCCGGTATATTCCACCATGTTGACTATTTTAAAATTGTGAGGGAGTTCTTCTTCGAATATTATGGGAGCGAATGCTACTTCTTTCTTTGGGTGATGGGTTCTTGTTACAGAAGTTCTCTTTATTTCATTTATTTGATCTAGAACGAGCTACATTTTTCGAATGAAATTGGTCTACATTGCTCCAGCTAGCTCTGTTTCCTCATTTCATAGGGGAATTTCTCTCCGAAATTTGTCATTCTGCTGAGTTGCATTGTTCCTTTGAGATGTATGCTCATCACTATTCCTCTGAGCAGTTCTTGGAGCATAATTTTCTTTACTTTGTTCTTGAGATGAATGAGCTTTCGAGTGGAGAGGTGTTTGTTATCACAACACAGCAGCAACAACTTCAGCAACTAGTTCTGTGAGGTGATTGATAGTAAGCCTCACAGTTTCTTCCCCATTATTAGGGACAGTGGATATGCCTCTTTCTTGATCATTATGGGACGTTGAATCTTCTTCCATGATATTATTATTATTATTATTATTATTATTATTATTATTGTGCTACGGGAATTTATTTTCTTTTATAGAAGAGAGTTATGAGAAGAGTAGGTATGAGAAGGGTGAGATCATATATTTTGTTTTAATTTCCTGTCAATTTACTTAATTGTTAATCCTTTTGAATTACCACTAGCAAACTTACTGATGAAGGTTCTTTTTCCTATTATCAATTTAAGTTCATTCTTATTTCAAGTAGGCCCATATTTTAAATTGGGCCAATATTCCTTATTGGACCTTAATTATATTTTCCTTGTAACAATTATGATAGTACAAAGTAGGAAAATTTTTATTTTTTGTCCTTTAACTAAGCCACTTAATCATATTTCTTCCCCACTTTTCACCTCATCACACTTAGTCCCCCAACTTTCTAATTTTAGTTAAAATGGGCCCTGCCATCTTCTTTTTAATTAAAAAGTTAACGAAAAAGAAGATAGCATGACCCATTTTAGAAATTAGAAAGTTGTGGGATTAAATGTGATGAATTAAGTGGCTTAGTTACAGAACAAAAAGTAAAACTTTTTCGGGATATTTTCAACCTCTAATTCAATTATTAGGTGAAGAGGGATGAGGAATTTTAACTACGCATAAACTTTTAATGGAAAATAAGATGGCAGGATCTATTTTGATTGATATTAGAAAACTAGAAGACTAAATATGATGAGATGAAAAGATGAGGGACGAAATGTGATTAAGTAGCCTTGTTAAAAGACGAAAAGTGAAATTTCCTGTACAAAGTATTTTGGAAATTGTAAAACAAGAAGCTTATTAACATTATTTGCCACCTATTTACATTATCTTTACTATTTTCAAATTGTAGATTAATATTTTTATTATACTTGAGAACATAATTTCAAAATTCGTTAATTATTCCAATAAATTCCTTAAAGAATGTGAATGGAAGGTTGTAGGCATAGAATTAAGCAGGTCAGGGAAAGAGTAAAAGCTAGAGCGAGAAATAGAAAAGAAAGCATTTTCCTCTAGCTCTTCTTTTCACAAGGAAAAAAAAAACCTTTAGATCTTTGTGGAACTTTTATTAAAAAACTATTATAATTTATTTTCTATGGTAATCAAATGAGTTAGACAATAAGAAGAAGAAGATAGTGTGGAGAAAATTAAAATATATATATATATATTCAGTTGATCTTCTGTTGAATAAGGATATAAGGCATTCCTTCTTGGCTTTTGAAGAATAAAAACCACGACCACTCTGTTCCTTCTTCTTTCTATTGGTTTTTCCAAACTTGTTGATACGTTTGAAATTTGCGATCTACAATCGTAAGCTTCTAACAGTGTGGGTACTCGCTACTGTGCTTCCCACGGTCCTTTTTTTCAAAATTTCCTTTTTTTTAAAAAAAAATATTATACATATATGAAAAAAGAATAAATCCTGGTTCAATCCCTTATTAATTTTTATTGCCAATTGGTTACCAGTTGTAAAGATCCACCTAAACCTGATGATCTTCAGTCACCAATCGAATCAGATGAACCGACCGGTCTAGTTTGATTTTGAAAACACCATTTTTTTTGAGCTCGCCCCTATCCCACTTATATTGCTATCACTAGCTACATATAATCTTGAAAAGAGGATAAATGAGGACTCTAAGACCTCTATCCAATTGTTCAATATAAAAACATAAACACCAAGAATGATTTTGTCTTTTTTTCCCCCTTGTTGAATGAAACAAAACTTGGTATTTTGAGGGAATTCATATTTTTTCTCGAAGAATTGCTATTAAATGTGAAGTGATGCGAGTTTGAAACTTAAGGAAAGTTCAAGATTCCTGTTTTCTTCTTTCTAAATCCCTAGTTTCAATCAAGTTTTGAAGGAAAGCATACTGGGATGAAGAAGGTAAAACCGGGGAAAGTAAGTATTCAAGAAGAGAATAAAATTGCTTACCCTATAAGAGATGGAAAAATAACCACCGGAAGAAGACGAAATGCTTAGAGTAATTGGTGAAATGAATTATCATTGAGGAAGATGAAGAAAAGATTAGTTAATGATATATGTTACTCCAATTGAAACCACACTTGTGTTGATAAATCCCAATTGAGTGTATTTATAGAGAACTAAAGATTACACGCTCACATATAAAAAAATTGAATATTTAGAAATAATTAAGTATTCTCATTTCTAATTTTGTGGGATGCTAAGATAGCTGAAGATCCACATCATGCTATATTTATTTGCTAGTTGGAGGAGAAACATCATGGAAGAGTGCCAACCAAACACTTATAACTTCCTCCACTATGATATATAGCTAAGTTAATTATAGCCTATATGAGGCATCCAATTATGGGATATGGCTGCAATATTTTGTCATTAGCTACGAATTATGGATGGCATTGAAAGGCATTAAAGATATTTTGTGACAATAAGTCAGTCATATTGTATTCGAACAATAAGAGGAGTTCTTCGAAGTTTAAGCACATAGACATCAAGTTTCTTGTTGTTAAAGAAAGAGTTCAGAGTGATCGGGTGTATATATGGCACAAATTCTAAGATTACAAATTCGCTCAACAAGGGTTTATTGCTCAAGTAGTTTCATGAGCATACTGCTTGTATGAGGTAAAACATTTTGATGATTTGCAAATTTAGAAGATTTGTATTTTAATTTTCTATGACTTTAGACGTACATTGTATTTATTATTGGGAAAATTGCAAATTTTGTCCCTTAATTATGGCATCTTTTGATTTTTGTCCATTTCATTTGGAGGTTAGCACTTTCGGTCTATTTTCTTATAAAAATTTGCACATTTGGTACATTTTTTTGCAAATTTGGTCCATTGGACTCTAATTTTGCCAGGCCCGAACCTATCCTAGTCAGCATTAATCGGGCCTAATTTTTGGGGATCTTGCGCCATGTGGTAAATTCTTGCCATGTCACTGCCATGTCAAGTATATCTCTCAATGAAGAAAATCAAAATACAAATTACATTAAAAGTGTTCACTAAATCAAAGAAAAATGCTGCAATCCTCAAAAACAAAAAAAATAAAAAATAAAAAAGAAAAATGCTGCATAATTTTTTCTTTTAAAAAAAAGTTAAAAAAACTACAAATTATTTCAGATTAATGAACGAAAGAAAGAGATAAAAAATAGCGTTCTAAGAACAAAAACCCTAACCTCCCAAATCTCTCTTCTACCAAATATCAAATTTCACTTACCCATCGATTAAACTTGAGGGAAACTTGAAACTTTCTCAAGATCTGAAGGTTCTAAACTCTAGATGTGATACGCATAAGATTGATTTGTGGAGAAAGTTTGAATATTGGAGATGTTGGACAGACCCATGAAAGAGCTTCATTTGCCTTCTCCTGAATACGGTAAGTTTTTCTAAATAAAGCTTAGGAATGTGGGTTTTCTGATATTTTTATAATATTTGAATGTGGTGTGGTTTCTTATATGGAGTTAGGTGCATATTTATGGATGCTTAGATTCCCCTTGTGTTTTATGTTTTGGATTTTTGTGGGTTTTTTACTGTTGCTGATTTCCTTTATGTTTATGTGGCTCTGAGTTTTGCTTTTAAAAAGATTGATATTGGTAGTGGTCCCCTTAGTGTATTATTCAAAGGAAAAACGAATCTTGACTTTGTATCTTTGAACTTTGACATGTATTGAACTATGTATATGGGTCTTTGACTTGAAGTTGTTTATTATTTTAATTTTATTTTTTATTTGTTAACTATGCAGAGCCAAGGTCCCAACTACAAACCCAAACCCAAACCCACCAAGAACCTGAACTAAACTCACAACCACAAACAGATGAGGGTTTCATAACTGAGTTTAGGACTGTGGCTATAAATCATTCTAGGATTAGTGAGGATGATAGTATTGAAGATAAAGATAGTGTTGATCTTTTATATAATTCTGAGGTGGGGTCAAATGGGGTGGAGGATGATTTACTATTTGAATCATTTGTGGATGCTAATGAGGAATGGGTAGGGAATGAAGAATGGGTGAGAAATGAGGAAGGAGATGAAGAGGATGAGAGTAGTGAAGACGAGATAGTATTTGGGAGTGATGTTTCTCTAGATAGTGAGGTTGAGTCAGATGGTGAAATGTATCGCTCTTATACGCCTTCTTTCAATTATGACAAAAAACATACAAGTATGCTTGAGTTGAGCATGAAGTTTAAGAACAAGATTGATTTTAGAAAGGCTATTCATTTTGAAGCAATTTAGTCTAAGAGAAACATCAAGATAAAAAA
>JACFYI010003674.1:10386-22795 GCA_014898755.1 Handroanthus guayacan
AAAAGGGCAGGCATGACATCCGAAAAGAATTTGACAATCAGGCCCAAATAATCTCAACTCGCCTTGGGCCCATTCCTTTGAAGTTTGACCTTCAGAAATTAGGGCTTTGATTTCTCTTGGTGTCTGCTCTCAGCTTTTCATCATCAGCTGAACTTTTAATCACGTAATTAATTTCTTTGTATCAACAATGGAAATTTATTGATTTATTTATAAATATTTCTTCAAACTCGTCTCCTTATTAGAAATAATTGTTGTTTGAAAAAGTATCAGTTATTCCTTTTCTATTTCATCTTTTAGTAGTTATGAAGACACTTGCCATTTTTATATAGTTTCTGATCTCAACTTGCGACGAACTTGGAATCTTAACTTTTATTTCGTTTTTCGTATTGATGAACTACGTAATTTTTTTGAATGTGGTTGTATTAAATCTTGATTTATAACCTAATTATGTGGTAAATTAAATGATGATATTTCAGACTTCATATTATTTTAGTGATGCAGTTATGTTGGCTTGAGAAATTAAATCATTTGATTATGTGATTATGTTAGTTATGATTTGACTGAGTATGTGAGAAATGCTACAAAAACTTCTATTTTTTTCAAATATATTGGTGAGTTGGGTGGGTCAGGTGGTGGGTCTTCAGGTTGGTGGGTCAATCCGAATCAAAATTAGGTCAACGCTGGGTCATCTGATTTATTTTGGATTGGGTTTGAATTTACTCTTATAAGGTTGAAAATTAAATAGATTGCTTTCGGGTTGGACAAACTTGCGTAATAGGTATGCCTCTACCCAATCTTAACCTATCCAACCTACTTGTATTGCCACCCCCTACTTGTGGGAAACATTCAAAAAGTTCTGTTTATCCTACTTAAGATATGTTTTTACAATTTAGTAGCGGCTGTAAATTAGTGTGACAAATTTAATACATTATACCGAAGGCAAAGAGCCTTTAAGATAATAGAATTCAAACTAAATTTAATAGCAAATTCATCTACAACTTGAAAGCGAGACGTAAATAAAATAGAATAACCCAATAATAATTTAAATGATAATACTTAACATATTTACATTAAAATGCATATTATTATATTAAAACAATATTTCCAATGCTACTGAGTCACATATATTTTTCTTTTTCGCTTAAACTCAATGTCCAATTATAGAAGTTAGAAAAATGAAAAACAAAGTAAAAAATCAGTTATACCCTCAATTTTATATGAAATTTGAAGGTATAGAATTTTTTCATTCACATCTCTATCCACTAGTACCAGTCTACTACTACTTATAAGAAAGTAAATTTGGAGTAAAACTGAGTCTTATATTACGATTCAGTCCCTAATTCAGTTCTATATTACGATTCAGTCCCTAATTGAGTTCTATATTACTGATTCCATCCCAGCCTAAAACCCTAATCCCACCCAATAACAGAACCCTCAATCTCTTGTCCGTGTTCTGCTCCCTTTCAAACGCACACAGAAAGGAGAGATGGGAAGCGATAGCGAAACTGAGAAAGCAGCGCAGAAAGAGAGGGAGAATAAGAAGATTGTGTCTCTTGCGCCCATCGCCAAGCCACTCGCGGGCAAAAAGCTCTCCAAACGCACCCTCAAACTGGTGCGTCGGGGTATGCCGTTATAGTTTATATGCTTAAGCTTATGTACGTATTCGTGAATTTGATAACTATATGTTGTGTTCTTTTCATTTATTAACCGTTTTTCGGTTTCTGCATTCTCTTGCGATTCAGCTGCGGAGCACAAATGCTTGAAGAGAGGAGTTAAGGAGGTGGTAAAAAGTATCCGCCGCGGCAACAAAGGGTAAGTTTTGACGACGTTGTAATTTTCGCTAGCATTTGATTAGTAATGAAATCTGCTTTAAGTGCATACATGTTGACTTTGTAATATATTTACCAAGTAAATGCTAAGATGTCCTGGTTTTGTATAGTTAAGGGTGCCGTTCTCCTTTCTCCTTTATTTTTTGTTGAACTAAATTTGGGTTTTCAGTGGTGATGGGTTTCAAAAAGAAGAAAAGTGATTGATTTTATAGGCATTTCCTGTAATGATGAATTAGTACTTAGTAAATGGTATTTTACCTCATTTTTGGCGCCCACACAACACCTTTATGGTTTTAAGAAGAATGGCAGATAACACCCAACTTGATTTTTATCACTTTATTGATTTACAAAATGATGATTTTACTCTCTATATGTGAGATGGATATTATTATTCTCTCTGTCATTTTTTGCTTTCACATGAATATTGAGGATGATATAACTAGATACTCATGTGCATAGTGTATGCTTTTTAACAATTTACATATGCAGGATGATGTGTCAAGTTGTTTATTGTCATTCTTATTTTCTTATACAGGATAATTTGAGAAGTTAACTAAAAAATATAATGTTAAGAGTAAAGAATCATCTCACATGAGTCTGATATCTATTGTACTACATGAGCATATTGAACTTTGACATGCTAATATGTGTCACCTTCATTATAAACATAAGGAATAAAATCGATAGTTATTTGCCTCTAGAACACATGAACTGGGGTTTAAAAACCAATTTTCCCTTAGTTTTTTAAGATGTGCCATGTTTGAAATCATGGGAGCACGACTTTGATGATTGAAGCAAAAGAGGGTTTTACTTGGTTCACTTGGAAAAATATTAAGCCCCAACTTGGACATTTCACCTGTCGGGTTTCTAAGATGCTTTTGCAGTTCTTTTTGTTGTATTTAACTTGTTGAACCTGCGTAACATATCTAATTCATGATGATTGCAGAATATGTGTTATAGCAGGGAACATATCACCTATAGATGTCATCACTCATGTTCCAATCTTATGCGAAGAAGCTAACATACCATATATCTACGTCCAGTCAAAGGAAGTAAGTGTGTTTCCTTCACGCCTGTGTTATTCTATGATTCTACATGTTGCTGTTATCCCTTGTGTAGTAGTCTTTTCATATCATGAGAAGAAATGACTTCTCTTTTGGTTCAGGAAAATTGTCAAATAACTGAAAAATCACCTCTTATACACCCAAGCTTTGAAGCAAATCCATCTTTCTTAAAAGATGTATTTGTTTTAACTCTCATCCTATTACTTAGTTTGAAACATGTTAAAGAATCTGATGTCTTGAATGGTTACTTATGATTTTCTATTTGGATAAGTAGATTTTTTGTTGAAAATCCTGTTGAATGTGCCGGCTGTTAACACCTAACCTTGTTTGCCATAATCTTTTCATCAATATTAATTGCACGTGTAAGCTGGTAACAATATCAATTGTATTGTTCACCCCTTCTGCCATGTTTAGATGTAAATTACCATGCTTCACATCAGAGAAGCTGTATGTTGAGAAAGTTGAATCTAATGACAAGATAACCTGCACATCTCAGGACCTTGCTAATGCGGGAGCCACCAAGAGGCCAACGTGCTGTGTGCTGGTGCAAACGAAGCCGACGAAGGGGGAACTTGGGCAGGAGGAACAAGAGAAGTTGAAAGGAGAGTTTGACCAGGTTGCATCAGAGTTATCTGAACTGGCTAACTCAATGTTTTGACGAACAGACGTTGTTTCATTATCGGGTTTGTATTTCAAAATACACTTGTTACGTCTTTAAGCCTCATTTGAGCTGGCTCGACTTTTTGCACTTGCATTTTTTTTTTTGGTGAAATATCTATTACCATGAAGAGGGAAATGAGTCGCTTGAGCACATGAGGTGTTAACTAATCTTTGCACAATCCATGACAGAATTTCTCCACGTGTACCAATGCATTATCATCTGCCACGGGCTTTGAAAAATAGGAAAATATAAGTACACGCGAACGGTCATTGATTGTTAATGCTGTATGATACGGATGCATCTCATTTATTCCTTCTGTTCTTATACAAAATATACATGTGAGAAGGCTCAACAAAAGTAGTTGCAATCTGCTTTTTTTGAACATTGGAACCACGGGCACTACTATTTATCATTTTAACCTCGCATTCCAGTGGACAAGCTTAATTCTTGACCGGTTTAATTATGTGCAAAGACTATATAATGTACTTATTATACCTCACGGATCGAAAAGTAAAATGACATTAATTGGATTTAAATAGTGATAATGTTAAATATAAGCAATTAATTAATTAAGCTATGATTGGAGAATATGGATTCCCGAGTTCATAAGCGCACTAATCCTTAATTCAAGTACTACAAATATTGCATAAAGGTAATTAATCAAGAGGAATCATTTATTTCACATACAACAGCACTAGAGAGGATTTTCATCTCATAAAGACTAGATAGCCCTTGATGGAAGTCAGTTGCGTTCTCGAATTAAGATCACGATTTTTGCTTTTTGATCCCCAGATCGGTATTCGGACCAAATCACTCTACTACGTTGTTTCCTGGTTGAACTAATAAAAGAAATTTTTATTGTGATTCTCTCAAATTATAGGGATTGTTCATGCAACTGGGTCAAATTTCATCTTGAGGCATTCATCCCATATTATGTATTATCATCTATAACGGGCTCTGCATGATATGAGTGCGTGCAATTAGATTGTTAATGTTGTATGATCTAGATGCCATCCCATCTAATTTGACTTATAAAAGATGGAAAATAATACTTCTTAGAGGCTGTTTGGCTTAACTTATAAGCTCTTATAAAGTTTGATATATTAAGCTCTTTTGGAAAAAGTAAACAATTTTAACTTTTTTTCCCCCTAAATTTTAACATACTCTTTTAATTTCAATCGTATAAATTATGAAATTATCAGTACCAATACCTTATAAGCTGCAAGATTCAATTTTATTTAAACATTTCAACAACTTATTTCAAAATAAAATTTAACATTTTATAAACTCTACAAACAGTCCATTGGATAATCTATACTACATATAAAGTAATAGGGTCAAAAGTAATTTTTTTTCGTCACATTAAATGTACAAAACTTATCCTATTACAAAAAATAATGTCAAAGTTGTTATAAAAAATAATAACCTAATATTTTTCTTTTTTGATATTTTTTTCCCATTTCGTTCTTCTTTTCAATTTAATTTTTTTTTCCCAACTCTTTTTAGATTTTTCTTTTGATCATATTATTTTATATAATGAATTTAAGTAAAAAATTCAACAATTAAAAAATGAGTGTACCACAATTACTCATTCTAATAAACGAAGAGAAACTGCCTCTCCCAAGGCCTGCCACAGTAGTTGGACACCACGTCTCCTGGAGATTGGTACTAATTGAGGTTGTAAAAGGAAAACCATGCTTTAATATCTCCAAATTGACATGTAACAAGATATTCATTAAATTATTCTAGGGTGTCAAGTGTCATAATGCTTTCGTTCCTTTTCACCCAAGAAATATTCAAAAACTAATTATTAGAGTGATTTTTTTCTTCTGAACTTTTTAACACGCTACAACACTTGTATCACTAAGATTGTCGCCTATATAAATTTATATATAAATTAATTTATACGGGTATGCGTAATTTACTTTAACGTCTAAAATTTTACTTTGGTGATGGTCATGTTTACACTCCATTCTGTTTAATCTTTTTATTTATTTATTTGAAGAAACATTCTATCTGATTAATGATATGTGTTATGAGTATTAAATGCTATCGTTATGACATTTTAAATTAAACCACCTTAATAACACATTGATGTCAAATAACATCATTTTATAAATATCGACATATCTATTTCATCACTAGTTTATAGTTGAGCAATTTGTATTTTCTTATGAATACTCGTCTCAAATACTTGAGTAGGGGATTTTCGTTGAGCTACTGCCCGGTAACTACTGTGATAATATGTAGACTTTATATAATCGGTGCACTTTAATTTTCTCCACCTAAAGCGTTTTGTCAATTTGAATCTTGTTAACTCATAATCCTAACCGACTTAAGATAATTATCATTTTGAAATTTTGTCAATTTCAAATACTTTCGAGGGTTGAGATAATTATCATTATATCTCTTACAATTAAGTTGACACATGATTACAGTTACAACGCTTGAACTAATGCATAATCGCAACAACACTCCTTATTCAGGGAGTTTACGTAATATTTTAGGATTTTTAGGAGGTGTTATGGTAATTATACGTCAACTTAATTAATAGCAGCAAATGTAATGGTAATTGTGTTAAATCAAAAGAAATATTTTAATAATTATATCAAATCTCAGGAGGTATTGAGGTAATTATCTCTAAAATAAAACAATACATTCCATTTTCTCTCCAAGGTAAGAAATACCTTTCTCTTAATTTGTATCCAACTTTTCCTTCATGACAACCACGCTTTTAATACGGAAGTTGAGGCCGAGCGGGCCCCAGAATGTTTACCTGGAAAAGCGCATTTATACGATGGAATAATTACCTCTGCACTCTTGAGATTTATTATAATTATTAAAATATTTCCTAATATTTGAATAATTATCATTATATTCTCTAGTATACAGTACAATTAATGTATAAGTACAATTAAATCTCCTAAACATATATATAATTATAGTTGGACCCTTTAGACTGACTATAATATTATAATTACACTTCTTTATTTAGAAAATATATTTGTAATGTTTAAGATTTTAAAAAAAATATAACAGTAATTATTCAAATCTAATTATTCGAATATCACGGGATGTTTTGATAATTATAGCAAATTTCAGGGGTAATGAGGTAATTATCCCTTATATGAGCAGGCTTTTTTGCCCAATGACCACTTCACTATCTGTTGAAAACATTTTGACTGTCGTAAAGTATATACTCTGCTCCTCCTCGATTCTCCTGCAATTTGTTGACTGTACATCTTTAAATTTGAACCTCTCCAACCTTTTTCACCCCTCCAAATATTATTCACCTCTCCGCTCATCCACGCTCGACAGATCTCACAAACCCATTGCAGATCCATTTGCTTAACCAGTATAGCCGCTATACTATGCAGAAACGCTGAGCGGTTTTTTCTTTTTGTTAAATTTTTTTTCTGGGTTGTGAAATGGAGTTCACTGAAACGTATAAGCAGTCGGGGCCCTGTGCATTTTCGCCTAATGGAAGGTTTTTAGCTGTCGCTGTTGATTATCGCCTAGTCATTCGCGATGTTCTCACGCTCAAGGTGCATACACTTTGATTTGTTCTGTTCAAAGTTTTGTTGGCTGAATTTGATTTTGTAACCGGGAAAACTGTGAGGCATTTGGAAATTTGATTTTGGGTTTTCCATTGTTGGCAATTAGTCGATGTGATTTGAAATTCAAAAAGTTGGGATGCGGTATACTGTTCAGAACATGTAACTTCAACCCTGGAATTTTCCTATGCAAATGAAATTCTGGATGAAAAATAAAAACTGTATCCTATTCTGGTCCGCTAGATTTGTAAATGACGATCACTACTTTGGTATAAGTCCTTGTAATCATTTACTCCATTGCTCTTGCGCTTTTAACCAATTGAGAATTCTCTTACGTGCTAGCGAGGCATCTGTTGATATATGTCTTTTTCAAATTGCAATTTCTCAATGTTTCAAGTTAAAATGTTGAAGTTGCATAGAAGTTGCCATTAGATTCTGTGAGTGAAATAGTACCTACGAGGGGCAGAATTAGACTTTTTAAAACCTTTGAGAAAGCAGTTGAACGATAAACAAACAAATGAAGTTTTAGAAGGCTAATAACTTAGGCTGAACAATGTGGAGAGTTGCCTAAAAGAAAATGAGTTTGCAAATGCGTATGTGAAGCAATATAGCAACGAGGAATATAAAGAAATAAAAGAGAAAAACAGATTAATTGAGCTACATCTTTTGTTATTCAGGTTTAAGAGTTGAATTTATGTTGATCATATCTCATTTGACTTACAGGTGGTGCAATTATTCTCATGCTTGGATAAAATAACGTACATTGAATGGGCCCTTGATTCTGAATATATACTTTGTGGGCTATTTAAGAGGCCTATGATACAAGCATGGTCATTGGCACAGCCAGAATGGACATGCAAAATAGATGAGGGTCCTGCAGGTATTTCTTATGCGAGGTGGAGCCCTGATAGTCGCCACATTCTAACCACTTCTGAATTTCAACTCCGGTTAACAGTTTGGTCATTGTTGAACACTGCTTGTGTACATTTGCAATGGCCAAAGCATGGGTCTAAGGGGGTATCTTTTACTAAAGATGGCAAATTTGCGGCAATATGCACTCGACGTGATTGCAAAGACTATGTTAATCTGCTTTCTTGTCATACATGGGAGATTATGGGTGTTTTTGCAGTTGACACATTGGATTTGTGTGATATTCAGTGGTCACCAGATGACAGTGCCATACTTATATGGGATTCCCCTCTTGAATATAAGGTGACTGATTGATTTGTCTTGTACTTGACATTTGTCGATATTGTGGCTTTTCATCAATAATTTTCCACTATAGTGAGCAATCTGGTGCACCATTCCAAAATTTCTTGAACTTTGGTTGTATTATTTTTGCTAGATTCCATTGTTATATTCCGAAAATGTTTATTTCCAGCCGTGTGTGCACAACCTGTGAATAGGCATCCATTTAATTAAAGAAGAGAAACAGAACTATGTGTTTTAGTTTTCACTTCTTGGCATTTTATCTTCTTTTTAAATTTAAAAGAATTTGAAGAAGCACATTTGGTATAACCAGTTAAATTCTGATTTTTTTTTGGTCGCTCTCAATATTTTGGCATGACTGGATGTTACTGTTATGCTTTAACTTTTTCAACTGCCCTTCTTCTTGTGAAATGGTGTGCAGCACTCTTTTTACATGATCGCAGCACTTTGTTAGGTTTCATATTGATCTTGCTGTTTGAGCACCAGTTCCTCTCTGTTCATGCTTGAGTTTGAAATTAGTTATCGTCATAAATTGTTTCTACACTATTTTGGTTTAGGTTCTGATATATTCTCCAGACGGCCGGTGTTTATCTAAGTATCAAGCATACGAAAGTGGATTAGGAGTAAAGAGTGTTTCTTGGTCACCCTGTAGTCAATTCTTAGCTGTGGGAAGCTATGACCAAATGATACGGGTTTTGAATCACTTGACATGGAAAGTATTTGCAGAGTTCACACATCTATCTGTTGTTCGTGGTCCTTGTGCAGCTGCTGTTTTCAAGGTAGGAAATTTATCATCTATATAGCTGATCATTACATATCTATGTTGCATGGATACGGGTACGGTACCGGTACAAGGTACGAGTACGGGTACGGGGTACGATAATTTTTAAAAATTTAGGGTACGGGTACGGCAATATATATTATAAACTATAATATACTTAATATATATATATATATATATATAAGAACTAAAATTTCATAAAATGAAATATGAGAACAAACATCATTCGATAGTGAAGGCACCATTGCTGAATTTCAATTCAAAATTTTCCTTATTGTGGCAGCAGAACCAGAAGTAATTGCAGAGACATTATGTTTTCAGTTTTCATTTATATTTGATAACCCTTTTCGTTTTCCTTTTTAAAGTCCAAAGCTCCAAGAATGCTTCCTTGTTTTAAAAATTAAAGATGTGCTTTTTATGTTATTAAAACTTAGAAGTGCTTTTTATTATCAAAGGAAAAAAACTTGGTGTGCCCACATTGGGACATACTTAGGTGTACCCAAGGAGTACCCATCAAGTACCGGTACCCATTGAGTACCCGGTACGGGTACGGCATGTAAAATGGAGTACCCATGCATCATAATACATATTTTCTGAAATTTGGTATCCATCTTTGTCTGTCCACTCAGGAAGTAGATGAGCCATTGCAACTTGATATGTCTGAGTTATCACTGAATGATGAATTTATTCAAAGGAACACTGGTGAGCTCTCAAAATACTCGATCATCCGTATCTCATCCCTTTCTTCGGACTTTGACAATGTATTCCTGCCTTAATTTGATTTTTGATGTCAAATCTAACTTCTTAAAGTTAAATGGTTTAAATGTTTTGAATCATGTCAGAAATGTAAAAAAAAAAAAAAAAAAAAAATCAATTAATACTTGTTAAAATAATATACTACAGCAGTCATATCAAAACTTTTGAACTTGCATACGTCATAGTGGATGTGTAGTTTATCCACATATCTGTTTTTCAGTTTTTGGATCCTCTAATTTATTTATTTTAATTCAAATTATTTGTATTATATCCTGGAGTAACTCATTGATGATTCTATTCACCCCACAGTTCGTCAATATATGGCTCGGCATAAGATCGTAAGTTTGAATCTGATGGACCCATATTTTTACTTACTTACAATTTTCCTTGATGTTGTTGCTAAAATAAGTTTTTCACAACCAAACATTAGAAAAACAATAGTTTGTTTCCTTTCAACTTCAATCTAATTGTATTGAGAAATTATTAACTACCTGATTTTTATTTTACTACTAGGAGATACTTTTTTTTACAAGGTTATGATGCACTGTTTCGTCGTTAGTTGACTACTATTAATGAAGTTAGCGTAATGAATGAGATGTGGTTGTACTAAATGTCCTTTGCACCATAAGCAAGAGCTAAACTTGGAGGTTCAAGCACAAGCTTTTAATTGACAATATTCTTTCACAGAACTTTTCCCTTAAGAACTGATTATTAATTTCTCTGTAGTAAGTTCTTTTTAACTAACATGAACAAAATTGGCAGGCTTGTAGTAACTTTGTGCATCCCTTGTGCTGCGTGTTGTGTTTTTCTGCAAAGAGATCTTAAAAGTGTCTAATGGTTTTCTGGTTAATAATTTCCCCTGCAGATAATACTTCTGAAACATATATTCAAGTTAGATACGATGTTATGGAAGTGCCAATTACTCTTCCTTCACAGAAGCCTCAAGCAGATAAACCAAACCCCAAACAAGGGATTGGTAAGGCTAAGTACAATGCAAAGTTGTTCTTATCTTTTCTTCTAGTGTGTGTTATATCTTGTCATTTCCCTTGAAAGCTGAAGTTGATTGCAAGTTCTGTGGTTGTGTGTCTCTCATTTCTTTCTTTCCTATCTGTTACGGTGGTCAATAATTGTAAATTTCTTTCTTTTAGCACAGTATTAGACAAAACGAAATGCTTATACTGACTGATATCACAACATTTAGGACATTCAGACCAATCTGCATTAGTACTAGCATCAGTTTGGTCTCTACATCCAAATAACCCACACATGGATATTGTTTTTTCAACTGCATAACTGGTGCCATTGGCCTTCTGAAATTTAGACTTTACCATGGTGGTGTTGATGACATTTCCCTGGTCGGTTGCTCGGGTTTCTCTATTCATTATCTATCGCGTGTTATTGCAGGCCTTATGTCATGGAGCAGTGACAGCCAATACATATGCACACGCAATGATAGCATGCCAACGGTTCTTTGGATATGGGACGTGCAGCATCTAGAGCTTGCAGCCATCTTGATACAAAAGGATCCCATTCGAGCTGCAGCTTGGGATCCCACATGTCCCCGTCTAGTGTTATGCACTGGAAGTACTAATTTATACATGTGGACACCTTCAGGTGCTTACTGCATTAACGTCCCGTTTCCTCACTTTTCTGTATTCGATCTGAAATGGAATCCCGATGGGAGCTGTCTTCTTCTCAAAGACAAAGAGTTATTCTGTTGTGCTGCTGTGCCCCTATTGCAAGAATCTAGTGATTACAGCTCTGACGACTGATGTTAGCCTCAACTTGTGCTAATTGATATGCATAAGTTCATTATTCCTGAATGACCATCTCCAGCTTGAAGATGTCTGTAATCAAAATGAAAAAGGGTTGTAGCATTTTCCCCCGGAATGTACTAACATGTAGTCTTTTGAGAATGAGGGATGATTTGACACTGAAAACAGTCTAATCCTGTCTGTAAATCATTTTATTTTTATTTGTTAATTTCAGTACTAAATTGTGCTTGCCCATTTCATTTTCTTGGATAATGATATGGCAAAGAATGCGCATGATTTTATGGCAAAATGTCCCTACAAATAATTTTATAGTACTAACTCTTACGTACATAGCATAGTTATTAATGTGATGATTTTATTTCCCAATTTTTCGGTTGTTGATTGTATTTGTCAAATGCTTATCCCTATGGAAAGACACTTGTCCATTGGATTATTGAAATGTCAGCAATGAATAACATCACGTGTTGTGGAAAACTGTTGCCATGGAACTTTCTTGTGGCATAAATGAATGCATGTCGTGTGTCGTAGCAACACATTTGCTAGTTAATAAACCAAAAAGTTGAAAATATGAAATCGTTCATTTAAAGCATGGATGTGTCTTTTCTTCATGGGGTGCTTTTTGCAGAGCATAAATTACTAACGCAGAGCAATTTAAAATTTTTCTTATGAACACTCGCCCCCTCTAATAACTCTCTATTTTTGAAATTTTATTACATTTCAACATAATGTTACAAAATTTTCAACATTTATAATATGAATGGGTTAGATTTTGAGCAAAAT
>JACFYI010003674.1:32545-49962 GCA_014898755.1 Handroanthus guayacan
ATGAAAATTCCGATGGTTTTAGTTTGTTTTGAACATGTAAATTTTTCATTTTGACTTTAGCTTGTAAATTGGATTTTGTAATGAATTTTGGAGATTTCAATCAATAAATTTGGAACGATGAGTTATGAGATTGTATTTCAGAATTTTAATAGCTTGTAGTGGTATTTTCCGGTTGGGATTTAGTATGAATGCATTTTGTTAGTTTCTGTTTGATTTTTGGAATGATTATCTGTCTGCGAGTAGCACTTCGGATTTCGAGGCGAAGAGCCCCGAAATCCGGGGCGTTACAGTTTATATTCTAAATGTGTTTTTAATTCTGAAATATTAACTCTAATAATTGTTTATCCCATTTCGAATAAGGTAGTAATGCAAAAAGCTCAACGTTTCCTTCAGGGATGAGGTAGAGGGTTCTTAGCTCCTGAACAATGTGAGAAAACTACTCAGTTTCTCATGTATTGAATGAGAGAGTTAGATACACTTCCTAAATATTTTGAAACTATGGAGAAGAAGTATAATGAAATTCTTTCTCTGGGAGAAAAGTGTTTTGTGGGCAATGAGTCAGATCTCATATGAGTTGGGCAATGGTTCTTGCCAAAAGATTTACGAAAATAGTTTCGTGAGATTCATAAGTTAGTGGGATATGACAGAATACTAATTGATAAGGAGGCCATGCTCAACTGGTAGGTTGAGAATACTAAAGAGAAAGTGAAAGTCCATCTGTCCAGCAGTGTGCACACTAACTCACGTGATATGAGGATCACTATAAGGAACATATCTTTGAGATTTCATGTGTATGACAGACTTTCGATCACTATCAGTAACATGGCTTCATGTGATAGAGTACACGGAGAGACGATGGTGGGTACAAGCTTTCAAGGAGAAGAGTGATTATGTACTAGTAGTAATACATATTTTCACCAGTAGTTATTTTATTTATTCTTCTTATGAGACATGTAATAACTTTCAAGATATTGGATCTTGAAATATCGTTAACTTTTGAGTATATGTCGTCTGCTTCTTTCATTCCAAGATTTGTTCTTGTGAATTATACAATTTATACTTAATTACAGTGGGAGGTTTTATGTTGGTAGAATTAGAGCAATTCTCACCTAAAACTTATTGGGTCACTTAAGAATTAGATTTGTGATGATGTAACATTTGGTTTATAAATGATAATTGGGAATATAGTGAACTTTCGAATCTATGCCTCATGTTTATTATCATTGAGCTTAATTTTTTAAGTGCAAAATTGCATGTGTATATAAGATAAGCGTTTAATATAGTAGTTACTCGTTAGTACATAGACCATGACTTAAAGATCAACCATAGCTAATTTGAACTTAGAGACAAACTGAATGGCAATGATAAAATATTTTGTGCTACAAATCTTAAATGCACTTGAAGAGCAAAAGGCTCTAGTCAATATTGCTCATTAAGGTTGAGATTATAAAGTCTACGATGTGTGGGAATAGATAAGATTCCACAGCTCAAGTAATCCTGATCAGCTCAATGACTGATAATCTCAAAACATGAGTGTGAGCAATATGTAATTGCTCCTGACATATAAATGTACCTTATCGAGAAATATAAAGGTATGATTGTCACTCACTTGTGCCACCTAACAATCAAGTTTAACATTTGTTAACTATGTCAAATATGATGTGTTAGTGAAATGTTAGCTAGCCAAAATTTTCTCTTTTGAGTAGTAAGTACAATCCTTGATCTAGTCCCTTACTAATCGTTGGTGCATTTGAAAGTAATTGACACATCGTATCAATATGAACTCTTTCTCTCATGATGCACAATGCGTCAAAGCTGTGGATAAGTAACTTATTGTTGTTAAGTCCATTTAGTGTCTTGTGACTAAACCTATTTGCCCAAAGGCTTTGGGATACAATTGTGAAAGGAATAACAAAAAGGGCAAGAAAAGTAGGGGGACTGATGAAAGGTCTTAGAAGAACGATTCTAATCTTTACATCTTGTTGGTTGAATTCCATCCTATGTGGATATAAACTCAGAAACAACAAACATAGGACTAGAGATTATGAAATATGTGTAGTTTTGTCAAGTTTGTCAATGTGTTGGAAATTTGATATCGTTTGATGTTCTTCTTAGCTAAAATCTAAGTTGTCATTCAACGATAGTATGATAGAAGCCGGAAAAAGTTTGCAAAGAAAGTACAGAAACTAAAAGAAATTGAGATTTTATTGGCAATAAAATTGTGCAAGAATCTCAAACACAATTATACCAATAAACCAGTTCGTATCGAGGGGACAAAACTCCAAATACAAAATACTTGATAAACAAATCAATCCTAAAAATTAAATCCTAAATAGGTATTTATACTAATAGAAACAACCAAAAAATAGGAGAACATGCAATGAGTGGAGATGGTGTTGGAGAGCGCCACAGCAGTAGCTCTTCCAAATCCGCCCCGCTACCTGCTCCTAGAAATTGTAGAAGTTGAAGTTGGACTTGGTCAAGGCTCTTCACTTCTTTATCCACTTTCCCACATTTTCTTTTAGAATACGTCTTAAAGATGGGCTGAGTTGGGCTTGTATCAGTGTACCCCTCTAGAAAAGTCACCTTGTCCTCAAGGTGGAAGGTAGGAAACTAAGCCGCAAGCAGGTCGTAGGATTCCCAACTAGCTTCCTCAAAAAGGCGATGATGCCATTAAGTAAGTAGCTCTAGATGACAAGTTCCAGTCTCTTTGATCCAGCGGTGTGCTAATACTTTTTTCAAGCTTCGCAAGGTATTCCAAGTCAACAAATAGTGGCAAAGGCGGAGGGGCCAATGGATAAGTGTAACCGCGAGCAGGTCGAAGCAAGGAGACATGAAATATTGGATGTACCTTGGAGTCTAGAGGTAGCTACAACTCATAAGCCATTAGACCAACTTTGCGAAGTACCTTGTACGGACCAAAATAACGAAGGGACAACTTACCATTGGTGCGTTTAGCCAAGCTTTTCTGCTTGTAAGGTTGTAAACGTAGAAGGACAATTTCCTACGTCTAAAGACAGTTCACGGCATTTGGAGTTAACTTGGGATTTCATACAGGACTGAGCTTTTAGAAGGTTGGATCGTAAGACTTTCAACATTTCATCATGAGCCAAGAGTTACTCCTCAAGTTTTGCCAGTTTAGTTTCTCCGAGCACAAAAATGATACAAAGGAGGTAGGTCCCTACCATATACGACTTCGAAAGGAGTCATGTTGGTAGAGGAATGATAACTAGTGTTGAAAAATATTCTGCCCATACGAGATACATATACCACGACTTAGGTTTTTCATGTGCAAAACATCTCAAGTACGCTTCAAGACACCGATTAACCACTTCAGTTTGCCCATCGGATTGAGGATAATACGATGTGCCCATCCGAAAAGTGTGCAGCTAAGGCGAAAGAGCTCCTGCCAAAAGGCATTTAAGAAAATAAAATCACAATCAAACAAAATTAACCGAGATAAGACATGCAAACGGACGATTTTCTTGCAAAATAAAACAGCCACTTTCTTTGCAGTAAAAGGGTGAGATAATGCTAGAAAGTGGCTATATTTGTTGAACCTGGCCACCACGATGAGAATGGTGTCAAAACCATTAGATGAAGGAAGCCTGACAATGACATCAAGGGAAATATCTCTGCTATATGCTGTTGGGCAGCGGTAGAGGTTGTGGGAGACTGACTTGAGCCAATGTTTCGTACTTTTGTTGTTGACAAAGCAAATAATTTTGATGAATAACTTTACATCATGTTTCAAATAAAGCTAGAAAAAATTTACAGAGACCTGTTTCAACGAGATACCCCTCTGTGTCTTCTAATTGGAAAATCATGTGCCTCAGATAAAATCTTTTGCTTGAGTTCTGGGTAATCAGGAATGACTAATCGACTTTTGTAATAAAGATGGTGCCCCACTAGGGAAAAATCCTATTGAGAATCTGGGTTGGCCACTAGTTGAGCCATAATCTGGTATGTATAAGGATCTGCTTCGAGTGCTTCACGTAAGGTTCCAAAATCCAGCGAGATGGGCATTGCTAGAGTAAAAAAATCAGAATGTTGAGGTCGGCGAGATAGTGTATTCACTCCTCTATTTTCCTGGCCTGCTTTATATATAATAGTGAAATCAAATGGTAAAAGTTTCATCAATAGACGTTGTTGTTCAGTTGTAGATACCCGCTGATTGAGGAGGTATTTCAAACTACAATGATTAGTTTTTACCAAAAAGTGTCGACCCAATAAATAGTGCCTCCATTTTTATAAAGCAAGAACCAACGCTCGTAATTCCCAATCATAAATGGATTTAATTCTGTTAGAAAAGAGAAATCCCTTCCGGAAGTATGCGATAGGATGGCCTTGTTGAAGTAATATAGCTCCCACACCATTAGGAGAGGCATCACATTCCACCATGAACTGTTGGGTGAAGTTAGGTAAGCAAAGAACTGGAACAGAGGTTAGATCTTGTTTGAGGTGTTCAAAAGCCTCCCCAGCTTGTGATGCCCACTAAAAAGCATCCTTTTTGGTCAAGTCTGTTAAGGGCCGAGCAATAATACCATAATTTCGAACAAAATGTCTGTAATAGCCAATAAGGCCTAAGAACCCCCGGAGTTCCTTCACATTCTTAGGTATAGGCCAACCCAACACAGTTGAAACTTTTTTGGGATCCACGATGACTCCCTTATTTGAAATCACATGTCCCAAGAATCCCATTTAAGATTGCCCAAATAAACACTTTTTTAGGGTAGCATAATAAAAATTGGTAGATAGGAGTTGAAGGGCTTTTCAGAGGTGATGATGGCGCTGCTGGAGGTCAGGGTCATAAATTAGGATATCGTTGAAGAAAACTAGGACGAACTTCCGTAGATAGGGTCTAAAAAGGTCATTCCTTGCAGCTTGAAAGTAGAGGGTGCATTGCAAAGGCCGAAAGGCATTACGAGAAATTCGTAATGCCCGGAGTGTGTGGAATGCAGTTTTATGGATATTGTCGGGCTGGACACGAATTTGGCGGTACCCCGAATAGAGGTTGATTTTGGAGACAATAGTGGCTCCGTGTAACTCATCCTGCAACTCATCAGTATTGGGTATGGGGCATTTATGTGGTATGGTGATTTTGTTAAAACCGTGGTAATCAACACAAAATCACTAGGAATCATCTTTCTTTTTTGCTAATAAGGCTGGACTAGCAAAAAAGCTGGAGCTTGGGCGAATAAACCCTGATTCCGATAGCTTTGCAACTTGGTTCTCAATTTCAGTCTTTTGGGAATGAGTATAACGGTAAGGTCTAATATTTGGTGGTTTGAAATTTGGTAGCAATGGGATGGCGTGTGAGTGGGTTTGAAACTGTGGTAAGGATGTAAGTTCGGTGAAAACAGATTGAAAATGTTGTAACAATGTCTAAATTAGGCTGCCTGGTATGTCAAGGACTTTGTTAAAAGTCTAGAATGAGGTTATTGTTGGTTTGGCCATCTTGACTCCTTGCAACTTATATCACTTCCCTTGCCAATTAAAAATCATGAACATCTCTCTCTAGTTTGCTTGAATTGTATTAAGAGAAGCCAACTATTTAATCCCTAGGACCACGTCGATACCCCCAATCGAGAACGAGTAGTAGTCTTGCATAATAGTTAACCCTAGCAATTCAACCTTAATGTCTCGACAAACCTTATTGCAACGATGACATCTCTATTTCCAATCTGAATGCCAAATGTTGGGATGGTTTGCACCGAAAGACCGAGTTCTTCAACAATGGTATTGGCGACAAAGTTATGGGTAGATCCACTATCGACAAGAATCAATACCTGTCACTAGTTGAGTTTTCCCTAAATCTTCATTGTGGAACCCACAGAGTTACCCAAAATTGCATGAAAATTGATTTTTGCAAGATCTGCCGTTGTTGCCTCTCCCTCAAAATCATTGTCAACCTCTTTTTCCTCGAGTGCATCTTCTTCCGTAATCTCCAGCAGAGAGAAAGAGGATGTCTTGCATCTATGCCCTGGCTCAAATTTTTCAGTGCACCTGAAGCACAATCCCTTCGCTAACCTCAATTGCTGCTCCGAGTCCTACTGTTTTGGCTGTATTTTTTGTGTCGTTGTTCTCTAACTTTGGTGAAGTACGGGTGGTGGGCTTGGTTGGGCATGGCGTTTGTGAGTTAATGATGTTTGTGGGTTGGGCCGGACGGGTATAGCCCAATTGGGCCCCTCGGAATGGTAGTTTAGGACTAATTTTTTCTCAAATTCCAAGGCTAGGCTCATTGCTTTACAGAAGGATCTGGGCTTGTGAATTCTAATATCAGATTTGAGTTTCTCTTTTAACCCATTCAATAATACACCCAAGAGGCAGTTCTTTAATCATTCGAAGACTCGGGAACACCTCTTCACAAATTCCTGATGGTATTCCTGAATAGATCCCGTCTGTCGTATGCTACACAGATATTCGTCAGGATTTTGAAACTTGGTGGGGCCATAATTTTCTTGCAAAGTTGTAACTAACTCCTCCCAATAAAGTATGGTTTTGTTCACGATTGATCCAGGCAAACAGGTCCAATGCATCACCTTCGAGATACATAGAAGTGGCGTCCACTTTGAGTTCGTTAAGTGTCTCATAATAGCAAAAATAATTTTCCGCCTTCAAAATCCATCCTTTAGGATCCTCTCCTTTAAATTTTGGAAACTCCATTTTGGTATGGGGTTTCCGTGAATAAGTGTAAGACCCCCCGAGGTTGTCGACATCGCCTCCTTCCTCCAGTCAAGGAGATTTTCTGCCTTCCTGACTTCGGTAACTAGTTTACACATTTACGTGTTGCTAGACTTGGCTTTCAATTCGATGACTTTGGCTACCAAAAAGTCTATCATATTTAATTTTAAAGCTATGATTGATAGTTGTTGTGTAATGGTTTCAGCATTTGGGTAACTAGTGGGTTAGTGTGTGGGTTTTGGGTGGGTTCAGTGGTAGGGGCAGAAGAACCGGTGGAAACCATGGTGGTTTACCTAGCTCTGATGCCAAACTGATAGAAGCTGGAAAAAGTTAGCAAAGAAAGTACAAAAACTAAAGGAAATTGAGATTTTATTGGCAATAAAATTGTGCAAAGATCTTAAATACAATTACACCAATAAACCAGTTCGTATCGAGGGGACGAAACTCCAAATACAAAATACTTGAAAAACAAATCAATCATAAAAAACAAATCCTAAACAGGTATTTATACTAATAGAAACAACCAAAAAATAAGAGAATATGCAACGAGTGGAGATGGTGTTAGAGAGTGTCATGGCAGTAGCTCTTCCAAATCTAGCCCACTAACTGCTCCTAAAAATTGCTGAAGTTGAAGTTCGAATTGGTCAAGGCTCTTCACTTCTTTATTCACTTTCCCCACATTTTCTTCTAGAATATGTCTTAAGAATGGGCTGAGTTGGGCTTGTATCATAGTATGGTTGGTGGTTTTCTAGATAGCATTTATTATGATAGTGGATATCTTAGGATTGGTTTCTCGATTGTGACAAACAAGTATCATGCTAAAGATCAGTTTTTTTTGCTAAATACTTGTTCATCTAGTCATGCAAGTACAAATTAATGTGTTTGGCATATAGGACTAGGTCACGTTAGGCAAGAGAAAATGAATCAACCAATGAAAGATGAATTGTTGGGTTCATTTTTCATTGATTTGACTACTTGTGGACTTTGTCTTGCCAAAAGATTACGAGAGAACCATTTAGAAAAGCCATAGGGTTACATTTTCTTTGCAATTAATTCATTCATGGATATAATTATTTGTGATTTCATGGAAGTGGGAGGCTATACATAGAACCTTGTATTTTCATTTCATTGATAGATTGGTTCTCATGTTATATTTATGTCCATTTGACTTGTAAGTCCTAAATACTAGGGTGTTTTATGCATTATATAAGTAGAGTGGATTATCAAATAGACGAGAGTATAACAAACCTTGAGAATTGCTTGAAAGCAAGAATATCTATCTACCTGCTTAATTTGAGGATCTATGTAATGAAAAGAGAAAAGTGAGACAACTGATCATTTCTCATACACCTCTATCAAGCGGTGTTCATAAGAGAATGATAAGATGTTGTCGAATAAGATAAGGTCTATGCTGGTGCAGGTTTAACTTGTCAATTTCTTTTTAGGGAGATAAATTTGTTAACTGCCACCTAGTACTTGGATTATGCACCTCCAAAGTCAGTACCATTTACACCGTATGAACTCAAGGCCAGTACAAGACTCAACTAAAGTAACCTTTGACATTGGGAGTCGACTGTTGTATCTTCACAAGATTCTAATAAAAATTAATAAGTTACAATTTAGGGGTAGTTGCGGTCTGGTTTGGTTTGGTTTTGAAGTAAAAATCAATCCGATCAGAACTAGAAAAATTTTATTGGATTGGTTTGGCTTGGTTTGTTTTTTTTCATAAAACCAAATCAATCCAAACCAATTTAAATCAATTTGGATTGGATCGGTTTGTTCGGTTTGAAAAAAAATAACATCTAATTAGAGACAAAGAAAAAGAAATGAATCCAATAAAGTTTACTATTTATCACAAATACATCCTCTCCAAATAATTAAAAACACAAGAGAAAATGTACAATATTCTAATAGAAGAAATTAAGAAGAAGCTGGCATCTTCATACTTAGTGAACAACAAAAATGGGAAAAAAATAAAAATAAAAACACAATTTTATTTTATTTTATTTCTTTTTCATTAAATGATATTTTAGGGTTTTACCCTTTTTTATGATTTTTAAATGGGCCTTTTTTTATATTTGATAATATGAATTAGTAATGGGCTTGTAATATTTTGATTGGCAATTTGGATTGTTATATTTGGGCCTAAATTAAATATATGTATGGCTTAAAAGATATATGATTTCTGGACTAACTCAAATTAATACTAATATTATACTTATAATAAAACTAAAAATATATATTAAAATATTCGATTCGGTTTAGTTTGGATTGATTTTGAAAAACAAAACCGAGAACCAAAGCAAACCGATCGGTTCCTTAAAAATTTAATCCGACTAATCCGAACTAATCTAAAAAAAATTGATTTTCATTGATTTTCGATTTGGATTGGGTTGGATAGTTAGTTTTGTTTGGTTTGAATTTGAATAACTCTAGGTTACATGTTTATAAGTGAGAGTGTCAATGGAACTATTGCTAAAATCAAATCACAACATACATTTCTCGAGAGTGAACTTCCTAGTAGCCGTGAAATAAAGGAAAACAAAACCTTTATTAGGTTGATTGATTCCAAAAATGGCTTTGTACTAGATGGATAAATGGAATTTTGAGAGGATGCATTACCCCTCAATTCCAATGGGAGCTATTCCTGAGAAGACGATTCATCAGAAGCCTAAATTCATAAAGGTATTAGGAACAGAGTGTCCAAAAATTATTTAGAGATTGAAGGGCATATATATATTGAATCTCCAAGGGACAAAGAAAAGCTTAAAGCATGCTTGTGAGGCTTCATCTTACCCCAAAAAGGATAAATGAATGAACGAAATAGAAAAGAAGGTAGAGTTAGTTTGATTGAACCAAGTCTGGGATTAGTTGATCAACTTTTGGGATGCAAGGCTTTTAGGAACAAATGAGTTCTCAAATATTAAGCAAAAGGTTGATAGAACTATTGCAAGATATAATACCGATCTATGGTGGTAAAAGGCTGCGCTCAACAGTGGGGCTGGTAATGTATGAATCTTTTTCACGAGTAGTGAGACTTACTTTTGATAACTCGATATTAGTCATATTAGCTAACCTAGATGTAGAATTACATTAGATGGATGCTTAGACTTCTTCTCTTAATGGAGAACTTGAGGATAAAGTCTACTAGGACAACTAGTAAATCTTATCTTCTGAGGCCAAAGAGATATAGAGTCCAAAATTAAAGAGATCAATCTGTGGTTTTAAGCAGTCTACTCGACAATGGTATTTGAGATCTTGTAGAGTTACAATCTCAAATGATTTCATCATGCGTAATAAGACCATTATGTTTATATTTAAGGTCCACGAAGAGTATGCAATTCTATCTCTTTATGTTAGGGACATTTTATTAGCAATGTAAGATGAGGAGTATGTTAAGTCCGTAGATATTGTTCTAAGAGACATTTTGTGGTGTCTCAAGAGCTGTATATCAAAAGCTATGAGAATGACTCAATACTCTTGTGGCTAAGTATGGAAGTATAAGTAACAAAATACACCCAAAGATTCATGAAGAGAATTGTAGATATCCAAAGTACTACAATAAAATGCTATTAGGAGCTTGATGTATACTATGGGATTATACATACTCTGATATGTCAAAGTCATGGGTCCAATTAATGTGTATTAATCCAATCTAAGAAGAAAACATTGGATTATTTAAAATAGAATTTTAGCAATATGTAGTGAGTACTACAAATCATTTCTTGTGTTAATCAAGGAAAGATCCAAGTTTAAAATGATACACAAAATGCTAATTAGGGTGGTGATTTATCGTAATTCACTTTTGGTTACGTGTTCTTGATAAATGAGAATGCAATCTCATTGAGTAGCAAAAAACTAGCCTATGTATTATTGTCCACAATTGATGCTGAAGTTTTGGCATGTACTTCCACAGTACAAGGTGTTTGGGTTAAGGAAGTTCTTATGATGTTTGGATATGGTAAGTCTAATGGGAGCTATCACAATTTGTTGTGATAATTAATCAGTCATTGCTTAAGCAACGGTAAGACCAAACACAAAGATATAAAACTCAACTCTATGAGAAATGTAGTTGAGAAAAATGAGGTGATACTCAATTACATGTCTGTGCATACAATGATGGCTTGTTAAGCCTACTCTTGGGTTATGTGGAGTATGCTATATTTGAGCTTGTTCATATCTTTTCAAATATGCTTATCTTATAACAAGTGAATATTTTGATACACATGCTTGATACAATGTTCTATATCTTAAAAGGCATGTTAGACAAGTAGAGATTGGCTCTCTCACATGAACAATCACCTCTAACATTGAGTAACGTGCAGAAATGAGGCATTGTTAATTTACTTCATATAAATACCGCCTTAGTCTAAGTATGACTAAGATGGAACTATTATTGAGATCGAGTTCAGTAATCGAAATGGATTACCCACAATCCATTAACTTGTCGATAAGTTGGATGTGAATTATTCTCGAGATTGTTATGAGGAGGACGAATGAAGGAGAAAACTCAGGTTAGATGTTGGGATACACTTAGACCAAGATCTATATGATGCTTGACTGAGCATGTGACATACACTTCCAAAAGGGAAGAAATTGCATCGGAACACATGTTTCATACCATATGTACTTAGAGTGACTACTTAGGTAATGAGCGAATGGGTTCTTAATTTCTCATTGTGTGAGATCCAGAGGTATATTTATAACCTCATGTGATACCCTTAAGACTTTCAATCGTTTCTTGAATCCTTGTTCCAGTGTTGCTAGTTTAGCATGCTACTAATAGCCATGAATAATTTGACAATGCGGTGCATATCTAGACAAGCAACTGAAACGAGGAGAAAAGACTCGAGTTGGAAAGGAAGACTATTCCTTTACTGACACTTTACTTGTATTCAAGCTGACCAGCCAATTATATTTGGGACATAATTGTAAATACATAAGATTAGTAATGGTCAACTATGCTATTACATTAGATGTTTAAGGGATAAGAGATACGTTGACTAGCGTAGTAAGATGAAAGTGTGGAGTATAGCGAGATGAAAGCTCTCATTGTATTTTTGGAGATGAGCTACTATATATCCTTAGCTGATGTATAGCTTATAGCTCTTGTTCATTACGCTCGCCGGTCACACGGCCCATTTAATTATATAAATAGTATTGAGTTTCTAATTAATTGAGACTCGGGTTCAATCCTTTTTTGTGCAAGTGGGAGATGTTGGAAAAATGGGTCTCGAATTTGGGTTGCCTAAAAGGGCTGACTAGACCCGTACTAATTGGAGGGAGCAGTTGAGATTTAAATTAGGGGTAACTCCCTAAAACCACCAACCATTAATCATGGGATTAGTAGAGATATGTAAAAGTAAGAGACAGTGAGATTTAGATTTAGATTTTCTCACGGTAGAAAACTTCCTCTCTCAACATAATTCTTCTTCTCTCTCTTTTTTTAATGTTGGAATCATACCCTCTCTCCAAATAGAACTCACTCTTTCTACAGAATTAAAAGATCTCTCACATATATTATCTCTCTCTCTCCACATATGTTGTAATAAGAGAGTTTGTTGTAATAAATTAGAAACAATTTCTATTGGTATTTGGGCTGTGAAAATTTGAGTTGTTTCTCGTAATTGGTAATTTGATTCGAACTAGAGAGGCAATTCAAGATTAATGATTCAAGTCAACTACAATTTGGAGAAAACGGGCAATTCAAAGTTAGTGATTCAAGTCTGTTAAGATTCGAGACAGATAAGTTTTTTGTGGTTAAATTTGAAAACAAATAATTATGTTTTGAAATCATGTTAGTATGTTTGTACGTCTTATTTCTTTTGGTGAAGGTTTTAGATTTTCTCTTATGATACATAGTGTGTTACATCAGTAGTTTTAGGGTTAATTACATTCACTTAGCTTTGATCAACACTGCTAAGAAGAATCTAAATTACAAAATAGTTTTACCATTAGGTTTTGTCCAAAAAATGCATGAAGTGCTCGCTATAGCCCTAAGTGAATAGGAAATGCATAGGATAGTGAGAGTCGAAGGAAAACCAGAAGTATTGAACAAGCGATCTTGACTTTTGTTGCATTCAACTAAGGGATAAGTACTTATCATGACGAAAGGGCTTAAAAAGCTAGACATCTGTAGTTACACTGCACCAATCGCCTCCACCTATTAATGTGTTCCCATTATCAACTTCCCAGTTCTTGCCAATTCTAGCCTAGTAGAATGTATGCCGAGAATGATACCTCTTTAGTGAAGTAGATGTGACATTTAGCATCTTTATCGACTCACCACTTTGAGTTATAACCCAATTGGCTTCAAACATTACAACTAAGAGATTTAGGTCTGAATTGTCTACTGACACTACTTTACTTTAGATATTGCAAATTTTTCTTTGAAATACAACGATCCTTCGCATTATGGTTCATTTTCAAAATGGTAGCAATTCTCTTTAAACTTGTTGGCTTTCTTAGCATTGTTTCTTTGACTAGCCTTGGTGCTTGAGCTCGATTCCACCAAGTTAGCTTTAGCTTCCATTATATGCTAGTTGACTTTGACCTTAGACATGTAACTATCCTCTTCAACTTTTAGTTAAATGATCAAATCTTCAAACCCCATATCCTTTCGCTTATATTTGGAAAAGTTCTTGAAATCTATTCAATATGGCGAAAACTTCTCAATTGTTACTGCTACTTGAAAGCATTCGCTTAGACTCATGTTTTCTGAAAAATAATTTGTAGCTACTGGACTTAACTTATGATAGATTTTGAACTAACTGTATTGTATTCCAACAATTTTTCAATAAACTTTTTCAAGCTGGCATTCTCTGTACCATATTTCTTTTCCAATGGCTCTCACTGCTCCTTAGCTATCTTGACTAAATTGTAAACGTTATACAAGGAGTCGTCTTGTCCATTCATTATGTAGTTTCAATACTAAAAGTCACTATAGCTTCATGCACCATATGTCACTCATTTTTAGGTGACAGTCTCTGCATTCGATAAAGTTGGAGCATAATCTTTTAGGAACCTTGCAATGTTCAGAATCAGGATGCAGAACATCATCCTTTGTTGCTACCTTTTATATCGATCCTACATAATTTCTTGAAATTCTCTTCATTAATTGGTACTACATTTGCTTGTGTCCTGAATGCCATTGATCACAATCAAATTCATATTAAATTGTTAGAAGAAGTTATAGAACAAGGAACCAAAATTGGAGCTAAGACTGCGATCCTTTCTTTATCTTGGTCAAGATAAGAATTGGACTCTTTTCCTTTTAAATAAATTTGTCTCGTATTGGTACTCACAATTGAGTAGCAATTGTCTCCCAAATACAACAACTGACTTTGAAAAATAACAACGCCACAAATCCTTTGAACAATGAATAGAGTGTATAGAGTTCTTTTAAGGAATGACCAAAATGCAGAATGGATGCCCTGAGATTAGTGGATTGATTATAATGTTCTTTGATAGAACTCATGAGAATGACCTAGCCTAGCAGTCTTTTTATAGTTGCCCAAAAGTTGCATCTAAGTGGACACAACTGTTATGGTGGCAACTATTTAACCAATGGCAACCTTTGATACAGTGGTTGCTGATTGGACAAACTTGTTAATGGCAACTCCTTGACCAACTATTGACTGGACACACCGAGCTCCAAATTATGACAAGCATCAAAATTAGAACGATAAATAAATAAGGAAATGCATAGACATATTATTTTCAAACAACCCAACCCTGGACCTAACCCAAGTCTAAGGCCATATCATGCCAAGCCCCAGCCCAGCCATTCCTCCATCTAAATCTGTAAGGGTAGTCCACCTTATATTTGATTTCCAAATCACTTTGGGCAATTTTAAGTGTGATTAGGATCCTCTATTCTAAAAAAGTGTTCCATCTTCTGTTTTATATCTTAAATACATGTCAACTGTGTTAAATCTTTCTTTGTTTAAACAGAGGGTTATGGACGCCATATACTTGGCAAGCATTCATGTAATAAAATAAAAGATGAAATATGAATTGAAATATAGGGTCAGAGTGTTTTAAGCGGCTCACGTTGTGTATTAATTTTTCATTTACTTAAAATAGATATTGAGCAAATAAATGTATTATCCACATCTAAATTTCGATGATCTCAAGCACTTTAATAATCAATGCATTAAGTCCATTCAAATAATTGGTTAAAGAAAACCAATTTCTAGCACTAGCTTGGGCCTTATGCCCAATTTTAACCACCTTTCATTCTAGGCTATCCAATCTTTAAGTTTACATTTTGTTCATTCCTACAAGTTGCTTATTAAAGTCCCCAAAGGGTTTACTAAACTTTTAATCTTCACTTAATATCCACATAAGCCATGTTCTCCATCACTTATTAATATTAATGCAGTTGTACTAATTCGGACCTACTAATACATACTTCAACGCAACTCTTCTTATTTTGAAATCAAATTAGTCATGTCGAAATTGAGTAATTCTTTTGTTTTGCATTATCAATTGCAAGAAAATCACACCAAAAAAAAAAAAAAGAATGCAAGAGAATAAATTGGTGGCATGGTATAATAAAACATAGGGACAATTAGCTCAATGTACTGAGGTTTGTTATAATTACTAAAATACTTCTTGAGATTTGAATAATTATTATTACACCTTCTGCTATTAGTTTAGTTTAATATGGATAATTACATACACTTCTCTAAAATCCTGCAACATTATGAGAGACTCCCTGAATAAAGGGGTGTGATTGTAATACTCTTAAGATCAAGAGGTATAATTGTAATTATGTAAAATGGTGAGCTAGATGATCAAATGTAATGGTAATTATTCCAATCTCTGGTATTATGCCAAACGTCATAGGCGTTATTGTAATTATTCCTAAAACATAAATTTGAAAAAATGAGAAAATCTAACCCAGCCCAACAAGATATCTTTCTTTGCATTATCGCTTACGAGCGATGACCTCATATTACAGATAAAATTCGAAAAATCAACATTTACTATGAAAACACTAAAATGGTCCCAAAAGTTATTTGTATTTATGCTATGGGCTCAATTCTCCATTAAGAAGTACCTACTTCCTGCAAGTACATTGGGAGCCTGTAGTTTTCCCATTTCATCCTAGCAATAGCCCCTCTAATTATTCCATTTGACATGACAAGCTAGCTTTCACAATAACAAGGAGTAATTACTTAAGCATCCATTCAGATTTGATCTAATTACAAAAAATAAATATTGTAATTTGTACATTATTTATACATTAATATTTTTATACATTATTGCAAGCTTTATACATTATTAATATTTTTTTTTATTCATCTAATTCATTGTCCAAAATTCTTGCTCCTCACTTTCTTCATAGAAATTTTGATATTTTATTTTCTTTAAATTCTTAGAAATATTTAAACAATTTTATAAATTTAGACTTTTAATGCTATTTATATTACTCATTAAGTCATTCTTTGATTAATTCTTAAGGTATAAGTACATGTATTTCCTATATTATATTATTGCAAGCAAATATACATATGATATATTTTGTCATGTTTCGTGTTTATATGAAAATATCACCCAAGAGTGAGGCTATGTTAACATTATTTGTCCTCCTTATATCTTTGTTGTACCCATATACATTATTTATTTTTCATGTGTATTTTCATCTAATTATTCAAGTTTTGTATAGTCATTTTTTTTTCATACCAAACAAACTTATTATTAATCTATTATTATATGATAGACTTAAGTTTCATTACAAATAAATAATAAACATAAGGTAAAAGATTTAACTAATTTGTTTGTTTTATGTGGATATCTGCATGAAACAATAGTTTATGGATAATACAAGTATGTATACCTTAAAAATTTATCAAATAATGACTTGAATGACACGCATAAATAAGATGAAGACTCCGAAATTTATAGAATTACTCAATATTTCTAAGACTTTCAAAAAATAAAATATAAAAATTTGAATGATGAAATTTGAGGAGCAAAATTTTGGACAATGGATTGAATGAAGAAAAAAAAATATTGAGGATGGTTGGAAGGGTAATTTGATAATAAGTACAACTCATTTAACGGAAAAAACTAACGGTTGACTAATGTTCAGAGTAGTGACAATCTTCCTATATAACACAAGGATAAGTGATGCATAAGGTAAAGTATGGGGGCAAAGTGTACTATTTTTTTAATAATACTTAACAATTTTGTATTTATAAATTTTTTATATACTAAAAAAGGTATTACTTTTTAATAAATCATAGAACTATCATTAAAAATATAAATACTAATTTTTGATGAATAATTTTCTGGAAAACTAATATTTTGATATACTATTAAGAATATCAAGCTTTAAATAAATAATATAAAATTAAATGTTATTTTTATAAATAATTTTCTAATATTGGTTAATAATATTACATTGATATATTATTTAAAATGAATAAGTAAAAAATTGTTTATTGAAAGATTTGTAATACAAGGACAAATGTCGCTGATGGTCCATAATATTTTTATTGGAAAAACTGCATCGACCTCCCATGAACTATGAACTATTGGCAACCACCTCCCCTCAGATTTGACTTTTTTACATCAATCTCCCATCCATCTTGTAACACCCAAGAATTTCCTTAACCTAAGAATTTCAAAATTCGTCAATTTTGAAAATTCAAACGAATTCAAGAAAATGAGCAACGTTTTAATTTCAAATCACATATCACGTGTCCAAAAATATCTCTCTCAAT
>JACFYI010003674.1:71239-88642 GCA_014898755.1 Handroanthus guayacan
AAATGAAAATGATGCAACTTCGTGGTTTTAACATTTGTGCCTCTGCATTTTGCTTTTAATCTTCGTCCCCAAATTCCTTGATCCAAACATGGCATAAGCGGTTGTCTGAAGTATTTCATCTGTATGGACATTGAACTCTCCAACCATCACATGTAATACTCGATTTTAGTCATTGGGATATTTTAACATAACTTGATTTTACCCATCTGTAGGTACCATTTCTTTTTGGGGTACCTGCTTTCGAGAAAGTTGCTGGTTGTGTAATTCATTTGATATTTAGGAGAACAGGCAGACATCTTTTTCTTACAGATGACGACGAAGGAAAGCCTCCATTGCTAAGACGCATGGTAGAGGACAGTGAAGAATTCTGTTTTATGTAGGCCTCTACTTATCTCTCACTTTCATGAACACAATTTCTGGCTAGCTCTAGATGCACGATATGGATTTGTATGTTGCATGAGTTTTAAAATTATTTCAACTCTATGCAGGTCTGCTTTACGATCTTTCGAACGCAGGGTGGTATATTCAAATGTTGGTTTTGACCGTATCCTTGATTATGATCCTATTTATTACCATTTTTCTTGTCTACTTAACCTGTTCTATGAGTCCTCTTAGTTTTAACCTTGTCTTCCTTACAAAATGTTGCTTAGATATTGTGGGTTGGAGAACATCATCGATCAGACGTGATAGTGAACTCCCCAAGGTCTTAATCTTCACCATGCTATTGTGATTATTGTATGATTTTGTATTGCATTTGTATGACTTCTTATTTTGAACAGTGGGAGGATTCTGTTGATGAAAAATATCCCCACATAGTCTATGAAGAGCGCTGCAAGGCATATGACAAGGAACAGTGTGAGCCTACAGTAGAAGATGATGGTTTGGATGAGGTTGAAGGTCTGAGACGTTATTTTTTACCTAAAGACTTTTCCAAACATTATACTTGCTGCTACCAGTTTAACCTCACATGCTCTGTATGTCGCTGACTTGGAATTCTCCATGTTGCAATAAAATCTTAATCTGGTTTACATCACGCAGAGGAACTAGTGATCGGGCTGTCTCGTGTTTCTTGGGAGAAAGTGGACGTAAGTTTCCACAGGAGCAGGATCAAATTTGCTGCCCATAGCATTATTCAGGTTGATCTCACCCCTACTTCATGTTTAAGCTTCGAAGGGATAATTACCTCAACACCTCTACTTCTTGTCTGATTATGGAAATGCTCCTTTTGGTTTGGAAATTACAATAACTCTACCTACCATTACAATTAGACGTCCTGAAAGTGTGAAAAAAATTGCCTTAAACATTACAAGTAAGCCCCCTATTAATCTAACGACAGGGGGTATTATTGTAATTTCTCAAATCACATAAAGTATTTCTGTAACTAGGCCAAACCTCAAGGGGTGTTGAGGTAATTATCTGACTTAAATTTGTTACTTAAAGAACGGGGACCTGATTGATTAACAACTGATGAATATCATGCAGGTCAAAGACAGTTACACGCATTCGGAAGGTGCAGATGTTATACAACATATGATCGATCATTTTCTTCTATAAGAGAGTCTGAATTATGCCATATGATATCCTATAATGCGCTACTGGAAAGGCGATGCATGGGGTTTGTTCCTTCTCTTATTGAACTTCAGTCTGTCAACATTATTAAAATTCAATGGCCCCTTTTTAAGCCAATTCACAAAATGCCCCAATTACTACTTGATTGTTATGAGGAATCTTATTTATATATTTGTACTCTGTAAATTTATTGACAATTTAACCCATAAATGGAAAACGTTATTGATTAGAAGTTTCTTAGTGCAAATAGCAGAAGTAGACTGATGCTGCAGATTCTTTGAACAAAAGGATTACAACCTTTTTCAATATATAGCATACTTAAAATAATATATAATGTCAAAGGAGTAGCTATAACCATTACACCGGTATCTCGTAGCTTCATTGTTTGATTAAATAGTTCGGTAATGTTTGAATTGGTTCTTGGGTGTTTTGGCGGAATAAATCTTGAGAGTGGGATTGGAGAATGTATTGAGAATGAAGTAATGTTTTAATTTATTTTAGAAGAAGATAAATACCATTGTTGATGCTTTTATGTAAATTTTTGTCTTTTCATTTTTCCCTTTTGAATCATTAAGTTTTGGTGGAATATTTTGTATTTTAGGAGATGCATTTGTTTTTGTTAGTATCCTACATAAGTAAATTACACGAGTTATGGTTTCTTTATATAATATAGAGTAATAATCTCCTCTTGAGCTACTTTTCGGGTGAGTAAGTCTATTTTTAACACAACACAAGACTAGACCTACTTTTAATGTTGGGTTACCTAATATTGTTAGACAACGCGTTTTATGTTACTCTACACTTCTGATATCCAATTTAGGGTGTCTTGTATTACTCTATGCTTCAAATGTCAAGTTCTTGGCGTGGCGGGGAGGGAGTTTCTCCAAATGCCTAGTCCTTGTTTTTTTGTCTTATTTCACGTTTCAGATGTTTAGTTCTTAACATGCGAGGGGGGGGGGTCTCCAATGTCCATTCCAGGGTGTTTCATGTTACTCTATGTGTTAGATCTCCAGTTCTCGGCGTGCGAGGGGATGTTTCTTTATGATCTTGCTTGGGGGTTCTCTTCATGATCTTGCTTTTGGAATGAATTGAGTTCAAGGTTCATTTTCAAACGATTCTAGGAAGAATAAAATCTAATCTCCTAAAGTGGATGCAAATATCACCTAAATTTATGTCTTCCTGTGTTAATTTTTCAGCAATTTAAATTAATTATCTCAAACTAGGTAGAAATTATGTGTGTGAAACACTTGAAAAACCTGTTTAAAATTAAATCACAACAGATCGCTTGTTATTATTATTATTATTTTTTTTTTGAGAAGTTTTTTTACGTAAATGTTGTTATAGCTTTCAAAGAAAAGTATAATATTACAAAAGTTGCAACTCATATGATTTGATTAAAAATTTTATGCAATGCACTTTTAGTTCTCGAAATATCAATAGAAAAACATTGTCTGTCTATTTATACTACTATAAAAAGAATGATCATTTTGTATCTATTTAAAATGGCAGTATCAATTTAAAATGGCAGTCTAGGTATCAATTTTGCAATTTTGATTTGACCTTCTTAACTGCAAACAGTCTCCTGCTACTACTAATTAAAGTAAGTAAAGGGGTGAAAAAAATTCATCACTTTCTTTAACAAACTTCCCGACACTCGTTGAAACCTTTCATATTCCTTTTGACAAATAAAATTTGCTTTTAATCTTCTTTGTTTATTTTGAATTTAAGAAAAGGGGAAATTTTCAATAAGGGAAACTATATATATATATATATATAGAAGAGCTTCAAAAGATTCGAATACCTTAGAAGTATTGAAGTTAAAAAAAAGAAATATTTTATTTATATGGATTTTATTTTTTTATCTTTAAAATGTTGTTAAATGTATGATAGTTTTTACTAACGAAGGACATCTTGAACTTTTTGGCCCTTATACCTATTTAAATTTCCTTCCCCTAAAACTTTATTTTCTCAAACTTGTAACACACTTTCCACTACTTTCTCGTTCGTTGGATATTTAGCACAATGAACACAAGTAATCAAATTTTGAGTAAAATTCTTTCAAAAATAAGTAAAATTTATGAGTTTAAGATGAAATAATCAATTTGTTGAAAATTTTAGCACAATTGATGAGAGTGAATTAGATTTTAAGCAAAATTCTTTTTGAAGTGAGGTAAAATTTTTTATTTCAAAAGGAAAATGAAAAAAAAAAGGCTAGAACTTATGCTCAAACAAGGTGTAAGTCAATATGCACACTTGCACCCTGCCTAGGCGTAGGTCATGCAAAATTAGCATAGAAGGCTTATTAATGCCATTGCTTAGAATTTATAAGAAGTTGATACTATTCATCAACTAAAAAAAAAGAATTTTTAATTACAATGGTAAAAAGTACTTAATAATTTTTTTTTTTTTTATTATTTCAATTAGAGTAAATTGCAGATAACCCCTAGCTTTTGGGGGTAGTACACTTCACCCCCCAACCAGTTTTTTTGTGCGAATTACACCCTATACTTTCAGAAACTTGCACGGAGAATACCATTTCCGGCGGCATCTTTTAAGAATATTCCGTTTTTGACAAAAATTTTGACTTTTGGGTGCCAAAAATCTGTCAAATTACTTTTATGCCCCCTCATTTAACATTTACCTTAAATTAAAAAAAAAAAAAGAGTTAACCCCCACATTTCTTTGCTATAGTGGATTTTCTATTTTTTCTCAAACAACTAATTGATAATAAATCAGCTAAAAAAGCTGCATTTCCTTCGGCCAACAACTGCAAGTGCATTGCAACCTTAAACACCATCACCACCGCCACTAAATCTCCACCTCCCCAATGAATATTTGCACAAATAATTACTTGAATGAAGAGATTATACGAAAAATTAGAGAAAAAATCACAATAATCCGGAAAAAAGAGAGTAGTATTAGGGTTTGGTGATGTGAAGAAGAGGGGGCTAGAAATTGCAAGAGAGTGAAGATGGTGAAACTGAAGTGATTTTATACAAATGAAAATAGGATTTTTTTTTTTTAAGCTATTAAGCCCTAACTTTTTCATTGTTGGGGTTAACTTTTTTTTCTTTAAGACAAATATTAACTGAAGGGCATAACAGTAACTTGAGAGATTTGTGGCATCCAAAATTCAAAATTTTCCTCAAAAATAGAATATTCTTCAAAGATGCCGCCGGAAATGGAGTTTTGAGGTCTATACGCAAGTTTCTAAAAGTATAGGGTGTAATTCGCACAAAAAAAAAATGATTGGGAGGTGAAATGCACTAGCCCCAGAGCTTGGGGGTTATCTGCAATTGACTCTTTCAATTATTATAAAAAACCAATTAATGGTCATTTCTCTCATTCCAACCGTTAACAATAGTGTTGTTGATGGCAAACATCCACCATCTTCTCGAAAGTTGGACTTTTTTTGACATCCAAAACCTCTCGTTCACTAGCAAAATTTTGAGCACCATTTTAATACAAATCTATTGTTATAACTTATAAACAGGTAAGTCCATAAATGACGTATTATTAATTTCTTTTATTTCAGTTTTGTAGGATAATTTTATTGATTTGATAAAACTTTTGTATGTGCCTGAGGAGGGACGTCATGCTTATCATTAAATGCTGGAGTAGAGACTTGTGTTTCAGGAACCTCATCTGGAAGTGGGCCATGACGTGCATCTAATTGTGCTCGGCCTCATCTACCTCTACCTCTCCCACTCAATTCTCAGCCCCTAATCGACATCCTACATGATAAAATAATAACGTAACCAATTAGTTAAGCATCAAGAGAAAATTTTCAATAAGATAGCCAATTAGTTAAGCATAAAGAGAAAATCAATATGTAATGCAATTACATAAACAAACAATGAATTGAATATTCCATCTTACAATTTTAAATAATGAAATTTATTCACCTCATCCCCCTCACTATTTGAATCAATATCTTCAAACTCTGCTTTATCTTCCTTATCATCTTCATTTTCTATTTCATCTTTGTCTTCATTTTCACTATCAATTTCATTTCTTGATGGAATTAAGTTGGCTCGAGTTTCCTCAGCGGGTATTTCTATTGGATTTGCGTTATCATCAACTAATATACGTGATTGGTTAATATCAATTGTAATCAAAACATCAGGTCATGTTGCCACAATATCACCTTGAAATGGAGCCTCAACAGTTGATTCATTTGCTTGGCTTTGTGTTGAAATAGAGGGGACATCCATTCGGCTTCTTACTTTTATTTTGCACACCGCATGCTAATCTCGTCTCTCCCTGCTTGTAGATGGAAAACTTATGTAGTATACTTGTTATGCTTGCTAAGCCAGTGTAAATAGATCGTTGGTGTTAAGTTTCCTCCGATGATTAATTTCAACAAGTCCAAATCATGGATATACTCTAACTTTTCTATCAGACGCATCATACTAATGACATTTAAACAAAACAATTTTGTTTCCTTGTCTAAATATTCTAGCTCCAACACTTTTTTTAGCAATCCATAATAATCAACCTTATTGTCACTCTACGAGCTCCTCCACACACAAACACCACTATTCATGATTAATTTATGTTGTCCATAGTCAAGTGTGAAACTTGAATCCATTCACAAAATATTCGTTATGTGTTCTAACCCATCGACTAGGGCCTTGTCCTAGTCGCCTAATTTTTTCTCCAATAATATGAGAACTATCCATCACATGCTAATGAACTTTATAATTATACTATGATGTTATATAATTAACGACGTTATTTGAGCTTGTGATACGTACTTACGTAACTTTGTAACCATTGTGAAAATTTTGAATCCTGTAATCTGCATAATTCTGTGTCCGTCATATGTGGATATTGCTTGGACATTTCTTCATCGAATATGCTATAAGAACCCAAGGAATAATTATAAAGCTAAGCTTCCAAGATTTTTATTCAATTATACAAAGGAAAATTTACGTTACTAAAGAAATGACCTCAATGCAATTTAACAACACATATCTATGTGCTGCCTCATATTCATCAGTATCTTTGAATAATCGACCTTTTCTTTGAGTCCCAAAGGGTCTCCCTGGGTGACAAAATTAAAACTTTCGGCTATGCTAGAATATTTGAAATGATTTTGCTCATAAACGTTATTTTTTAGGCATTAATATAACAAATTCAGATATATGAAGTAACAAATTCAAATATAGGATGAAGATTGAGAATAATGGATATAATATCTAGATATTATATTTGTATCCTGACTATTAAAACAAATATTGAATATTCGAATATTCGATCGATATTCGATGAATGCAGATATTGATATTTATTTTCAGTATTGATAAAAATTGAATCCACATTCAAATATTTGAATTGACATGCCTACTTTCATAAACCCAATGAGTTTTGGATACAATTGGGTAGAACCCAATGTGTATTAATATTATAGGGTAGACCCAATTAGTAGACTCTATGGGCTCATTTACTCTGGTTGATGGGATAAGTGAGTGATTAATTAATATGAATGATAGGGTATGAGATGTGATTGTTTAATATTAATAATTATACGTTTACTTTGAGAGATTAAATAAATGATAAAAATAATACTATGTTTACATTGATTAATAAAAAATAGACGATTGGGAGTAATTTTTCAAAAATACCTTTTGATGTAAAATATCAAAAAGAAAAAGGTAAAAGTAGTTGTAGTAGTAATAATAGTAATAATAATATTATTATTATTATTTAATAATATTTTATAATAATAATAATAATATAAAAAAAAAACACAAAACACTTTGAGCTTGATAGCCCAATCAAGCCTCTCTTTGCTTGATAAGATATCAAGCAAAATCCATCAACAGTGTCGGGCCAAGTACAAAATCATGGGCTGGGAAATTTTTAAATCAATGGAAGTAAATAGATGATTAGGCTTGATTAATTAATAAATCCAAGCTAATCAACCAATGTAAATAAGCTCATACCTATTGGGTAGGAGGGAGCATAAGGTCTTGTTACATGAGTACTTTAGGATATGAATATTAGTAGGGTAACATTCCCACTTATGGGCCTATAGATCGCGCCATATTCCTTTTTCTTTAATTTTTGCTTACCACGAAAAGTACAATAATCTAGAGATTCAACAGCTTGACTTCAAATTTTGTACATAGCACGTTTTGTTCTTGAAATGTCAAAATAATATATTGATCCCCCGTAGGCTACTGGTTAAACCCAAACACTTGCATTCGAGGAAGCAAATCCTGGTACGGTTCGTGCAGTTACATCGGTTCTAAAAGTCGCACTGGCTTTCATCCTGTGGAGCTGTTGCTGAAACTCCAGTTCTTTCAATAATTGGTCTCCCATGGAAATTGCTCTCACATCCGCCACTCATTCGCTTTCTCTTCCGAGAAACTCGGTTCCCTCTCTTAGTACTAAATTCACTCCAGTTTCTTCGTTCAGTTTGGTGAAGTTCGCCGCCAGAACACAATTCTCTCTCAGAAGGCAATTGATTTCGCGCCAAAACTGTTCGATCAAAGTTCAAGCTTCAACCGACGGCGCTACCAACGTGACCGAGGAGCGTAATGACGATTTCATCCTCGAAGACGTCCCGCACCTGACCGATTTCCTCCCTGATTTACCGGTATCTTTCAGCGATATTACTTTTTTCATCGTCTCATTGTTTACTGTAGGATATGGAATTCGAAAGCACATTCATATGTATATGTATCTTTTTTGTTATGTTCCAGTCATATCCAAATCCATTGAAGAAAAGCCAAGCTTATGCCGTCGTCAAGTAAGCCAACATTTTACTTCGAAAAGAATAAGTATTTAGTGCAATAATTTTTTTCAAGTGTTATTGATTATAGAAATTAATGTATTTTCCCTTTTGCGATGATGAATAATATCTTTCTGAATGAATTTTATCTGTCGTAGTAGGACATTTGTCAGCCCTGAAGATGTCGTGGCACAGAAGGTAAAGTCAGTTTCCACTAGCTTGTTCTGTGTGCAAATCCTTGTGTAGTTATTCAAGTGTCAATTAAAAAGATGCATTTTACCTTTAGATTGTTGTTCAAAAAGACAGTCCAAGGGGAATACATTTTAGGCGTGCGGGGCCTCGTGAAAAGGTTTGTATGTCCCTTGAAAGAAATATTTGCCAGAACTGGTATTTTCATTAGAAAACAAGTACATCTGTGTTCATGTTGGAAATATGATCTTAAGATCTTGACTTTCTAATTTAGGTGTATTTTAAGTCAGAGGAAGTGCGGGCATGTATTGTGACATGTGGGGGTCTGTGCCCCGGAATTAATACAGTGATACGTGAGATAGTTTGTGGTTTGAGTAATATGTACGGCGTAAATGAGATCCTTGGCATTCAGGTTAGATCTTGAGCTTCCTTTTTCATTTTTACTCATCCACTTGGGAATTTAAAAGAACTCCATAATTGATTTTTGTCTAAGTTTGTCATTACCCAGACAGTAAAACTCTTTTTTCTTCTATAAGGCCATTTCTTAATGTCCTACTATTGTTGTTGGATAAGATTGGATTTTTTGCTAATTAGCCTGATTATTGTTTACACAATAAATGAGACTTTCTAAAATCATTCATTGGTTAGTTTTCGTAAATCAAGGATGATATATTTCTTCTTCATGCTGGTCACAAATAAAATAAAAATACCAAAAGCCTTGCCTTTGAACTTTTTCAATCTTTGACATAGCGAAGCATCATGCCTGGCAAGCCGCATAGTTATCCTGTAAGTGAGGCGTGATGTATATAGTAATTTAAGGTTCTGTTAACAACCAGGTGGTTGGTTATTGCACCTGCGATTACAATCAGTCAAAATGATAAGAATTTTGCAGGGAGGATACAGAGGGTTCTATTCGAAAAATACTATCACATTGACACCAAAATCTGTAAATGATATCCATAAGCGTGGTGGAACTTTCTTGCAAACTTCAAGAGGAGGTCATGATACTAATAAGATAGTTGACAATATTCAGGATCGGGGAATAAACCAGGTGAATTTCTTTTTCTCCCCCGGCCTTATATTCTTAGTGATTTCAAATGTCTTTGAAGCTATTCTCTGGATTCCCAGGTTTACATAATTGGTGGAGATGGTACTCAAAAAGGCGCAGCTGCAATCTCTAAGGTGACTGATGAAATTGTATTTTCTCGCTTGTTTTTTGCGATTCAATAATTTTTTAGATAGTGACTTGCAAATCTCTAAGGAAGTGGAAAGGCGTGGGCTTAAAGTCGCAGTCGCTGGAATCCCGAAGACAATTGATAATGATATTGCTGTAAGTTCCACCAGTAAGATCTCTTTCTGTGTGAGGTAGCATTGATATTATCTTCAGTTGGACCAGTGCTATACCTGTTGATTTGCTTAGATTTGTACTTTTTGACCAAAGACATTGGTTGTCATCATTTGATCATAGAATGGTTAAGAACGGCTCAAAGCAAACCTAGCTGCAGTAAGTTTCCTTATCTGAAGTTCATCATCTGTGCATCACTCCTAAAAAGAAATAGAAGGGCAAGATTATGAGTTAATTTGTTAAGTCGGCATGGTTTGTGTTGAGGTGATGTTTGGCTGAGGAATCTGATACAACGGATATTTGCCCCGTTTGGGAGACATATGGGCATAGCCCACAAACCTATTTTTGGATTCCTTCTGTGGCAATTTGTTGACCACAGAGTTTTATGCGAAGGTGTCATATGTTCATTAGGAAGTTTCTTTAATGGAGGCACGATACTGCATCTTTGAGGACCAGTTCTATTAGATGTTCTGAGATGAAAATGTATATATTTTGTGGGTCATGGATTGTAACTCGATCTTGGTTATCTAACAGATTGATTTTCTTTAGTTAATAAATTTTTTGATTAACAGGACTTTTTCAATAAATCATTTGTTTTCTCCCGCTGATGGTTTGTATAGGTGATAGACAAATCCTTTGGATTTGATACTGCTGTAGAGGAGGCTCAGAGAGCAATAAATGCTGCACATGTGGAAGTTGAGAGTGTAGAAAATGGAGTTGGAATTGTGAAGCTTATGGGCCGCTACAGTGGTAAAATGATTGAGCATTGTGTAGAGGAAGCTGACGGTTCTTCTGTAAATTGAGAATCTAGTTTTCTTTTCCCTCTTTTAAAGACTTGTGTATTTATTTTTGTAGGATTCATTGCCATGCATGCTACATTAGCAAGTCGTGATGTGGTAAGAGACATCAATTCCCTCCATGCGTAATCCTTTATTTGCATTTCTATTTATTTGGTCCCTTGATTTATATTCCAGGATGACAGGTTTAGTACTAGAACTTTCTTTATACCTATTGTTCATATGTGTATGAATATGTTATAACAATTGAAATAATCATTGATATTCTACATTTATTTTATTTGTCCTTCTCAGTGATAGAGAATTTTATACTCTAAGCATGACTAGTTTAATGTTAACACTGGTTTCAAGCATGGTGATGATGCGATAGATTATGACTGGACTTGTGAAGTCTGCTTACAGGTTCTGATTTTGGCAGGATTGTTGCTTAATACCGGAGTCGCCATTCTACTTGGAAGGGCAAGGCGGACTGTTTGAATTTGTTGAACAGAGGCTCAAAGAAAATGGGCATATAGTGATTGTGTTGGCTGAAGGTGCAGGGCAGGAATATGTTGCTCAGAGCTTCCATGCAGCTGATGAGAAGGATGCATCTGGGAACAGGCTACTTTTGGATGTTGGCCTTTGGTTAACTCAAAAGATTAAGGTATTCTGGAGATGGCATTACATATGTCTGCAAAACATCTTTTGTCTGTTCAAACTGTCTTATGTGTAATTACGTAGTCAACTGGAGTATACATTTATTAGCTTCCTCTCTGTTTTATGTTCTGCTCCCGGTATAACCAGCTCGATATGAAGATTCCATCTGCTGGTAGTTCCTTTTTTTTTTTCCCCTTTTCTTTTTTTGGTTCATTTTGATATAATTAAATGCATCGAACCCGATGCATAACTGTATGCTTTGCACTTTCTGCCCCTGGTTTGTTCATACTGGCCATGCATTCTTTCAGGCCCACTTTCCTGCAGCTTATTATACTGTTTGTTCTCGTTCCTATTAAATTTATTATGAAGCCCACATGACCTTCCGCTCTCATTGACATCCACGGATCTTCTATTCAAGCTGAACTTCTGAAATTTCTTCATGCCTTGCCATTTGTTTTATAAGGAAGTTTAGTTTATATTTTTGTGATGATAATTTGCACCTAATATTCGTACTAAGGATCTAAATTAAGATTTGTCTCATTCCTAGTTTCTATAAAACTTTCTACATATTGAACTCAGATTCCTTTTTTATTCCCCAGGATCATTTCACAAATGTTCGGAAGATGGCAATCAATATGAAATATATAGGTAATGAAAGTTTTCACGATTTTTTAGCCAACTTTTGTATGCTGCTTTGGAGCCATTTTAACACAATATCTGTTTGCATTTTATTTTTTTCCCTTACGTAAGTCACATTTTTATATAAGCAGGCAAAACGTTTAGCAAATTAGTCAGCACATTCACTGAGAATGGTAAAAAATGGTGTTCTTCATGTCCTAAATATTGCAATTTTTTGCAGGATGCTCATGTTCATTATATAGTGAGTGAGAGTTTAGTGAAATTAGACAAAATTCTTCTTTGCCTGTTGTTTATTGTAACAGTTTAGCGATTTTGGGGACTTTCGGTATGAAATATCGGTGATGCCATTCATAATGTCACTGAGGTCTTGTGAAATAGCAGCATCCAGCAAGCTCAAGTAGTTTAAATCACACAACTTGCAGTGCATTCTGTGAATCGTATGCAGAGCGGAGATTACACAATTTGGCTTGGACAACTGTCCCATGTTTTTCAATTGTCAAACAGTATGCTAATCATAATTAGTTGTAGATATGTTTTCTATTCAACTATAGAGGTATGCTCATACTAAGTATGACAACAGTTTCACTCCTTTTCTAATGTAATTCTAAATGCCGTTAATGGACATGAATTGTTGAAGTCATAGATAAAGCTTTCAATGCTCAAATTTTGTGTTCGATTAATTTCATCTTATCACATTCAGAGTCTCTAAAGGACTGTGCCAATTGGTTCCATCAATCCTAGTCTGATATTTTACGAAAGTGCAGTTGCATAAGTGTTTATAGTTATCTCCAAACAATGTTTTTGACAAAAGGTACGTGCAATATTTTGCAGATCCTACATACATGATTCGAGCAATTCCTAGTAATGCATCAGATAATATCTACTGCACACTTCTTGCTCAAAGTGCCGTTCATGGAGCCATGGCAGGATATACTGGCTTCACGGTTGGGCCAGTAAACAGCAGACATGCGTATATTCCAATCAGCGTAAGCTCTTTTGCTGGATATATAATTATTATATTTAAACATTAAACCTATATGGTATCGATATTAATTATAACACAAGAAGGGCAGAAGGACGTTCAAATCAAAAATGGGTAAGGTATTTAGGTCCTTCAGAGTGCTAAATAAACCATTGGTTCTTTAGCCTGTGCCAATTGAGCAGATAGATTGTGTAACAATGTGAAGGAACCTGGATACATACATGCGTAAATAGACAGACTGATAGATGCTTAGATGATCTCCTATTGCATTTTGTGCCTCAAAATGTATTATGTGAGTTCTCACAATTACATTTATGGTTTGTAATTTCAGCAAGTGACAGAGACCCAAAATACGGTGAAATTGACAGACAGGATGTGGGCTCGACTTCTTGCATCCACAAATCAACCTAGTTTCCTAAGTTGTGAGGTTGTCCAGGAAAGAGTTAATAAGCAGATCCTTGACGAGATCCACGATATGAAGATTACTTCTATATAAAATTCCTGGATTCATCATATGCCAATTTTCCACGCATCTCAGCCACCAAAATTGTCTGTACCATCTCACTATTTCATTGAGATTCCATAAGGATTCATCATTGCCAATTTCCATGTATTTCCAGCCAACAAAATTGACTGGTCCCTCCTGTTCGTCGTGAGTCCATGATGTTCATTTTTAACATGGTAAGTAAAGGAATTGCTTTCATACGGGCTCTCAGTGATTACAAACTAGTACTGGAAGTAGCTATAGCATGGATACCTTGCGTTAAATGTTTTTGACCGTCGAAATTTAGATGTATTCTTTTTAGGTCCGACTATAATTGATTAAAAAATATTTATCGGCTGGTATCTCCATGAAGTTCAATGCTATTATTTATATTTTCTAAAGAGTTATCTTTTAGTTTATCCATTATCCATGCAATTTATTTGATTTCTATCCAAATGGACATACAGTAGCTTTCCCAAGTTGGTCCAAGAAAATTCCAAGGAAACCATCTGGGACACGGATTGTTTTGACAAACTATATGGACCTGACTTTGAAATGTCAACAGAGTTATGAAGCTTTATTTCTTGTTAGTGAAAGTTTCCACTTGTGTGATAATGGGCCTATCATTTGCAGCTGATTGTTGCCTGGACACACTGCTTGTAGTCATGTAATTGTAAGGTGATTTTGGGACAAAATATCTGCAACTAGTTGTTCTAGAGGGTCCCATGCTTGCAACTAAGTCTGCAAGTGTGGTCTCTTATTGGATTTGTTTGTTGAGGACATCATCATTTTATTTTTCTTTTCTTTTCTTTTGTATTTTTTTAGGGGCATAATTTTATTTTTTGCTTTTGGTCTAAAGTGTGTCTTAAAATACTATGTTTCTTTTTTCACGTGTTTTTGTTGTGGTATTACTGTGATCTGATGTTATGTCAACATCTTTAAATATAATAATATAAAAAATTTGTCAAGTGGAATTTGAAAAAAGAAAAAAATCAATCAACTTTAGCAGAGAGGTGATTGAAAATATTGTTTGTAAAGCAGACGGATTTTTTAGTCTTTAAGGAATATCATTTTTGTATTCCATTTTTTAGCTCCTGCATTCCATGCTAACATTCTTTAATTGGAAATGACCCAATTACCTTCATTTGCTTTGCACTATAATTTTCAATATTTTCATGGACAAAAGTAACATTTTGTTATTCCAATGCTCCTATTATATTTACTACACTTTATTCTTGACTTAAAATCCTAAAATAATAAATGAAAGATGTAATTATTATTTCAACATTTAATTTGTAACTATATATTCTACTTTTTATATTTTTTTCAAATGCAATTAATTTTACTACCAAACTCAAAACTAGAAGGACGTCAATAATAACTCAATTTAATCAATTAATAGGATATGAAATTTTGAGATATAATATTATCAGTTTGTTAAAATTTCGGTTTGATTTCTAGGCGATTTGTATTTTAATTTTTTGAACAATAATATATAAAGTACATAGATTGTTTAATTTGTAATATTTTAGTGTTATGAGAACTCCTTAGTAGGTTCAAAACCATATATTTATAAATATATATATATATATATATTTGTCAAGGGACAGTTATGGTAGTTTGGCATTTTCACTCTTGGTTGTATTTTTATTTTTTTAAACCTGACAAGGTTACTCTTGACTATATGTATTATTTCATACATAATAAAAGGTGATAATATAATGTTGTATTGATAACCAAAAAGAAAGAGGTTTTCAGTAATGTAATACAATTAAAAGGTTTCTCTGGATGACCTGATTCTCATTACATTATAATATAATATTGGTGTGTTTGTAACGTGAAATATTTCTTGCTACGCAAACTCTCTCACTCTCTACCGCGTCCCCCACAACAATTAAAATTCTATCCTGAGTATTCTTTTACGAGATGGTTGCCTATCCCCCTCCCTGATTTTGACATGGCCAAATTTAATTATATTTGGTATATTATTACCATACGAATCAAGGGTGCAAGATGAGTTGAGCTAGCTCTTGAGCTTAACGAGCCAGTTCGATCAAGGCTCAGCTTGATCTTTAGTTTTCTGAGTTCGAGCTTGAACCTATGATGATGATGATACACATAAAAATAATTTTAAACTATATGTTAATTAACTGATAATGTATGATGGTGACATAATTAAATTATAATAGTTAGACTTAAATATAATAAAAAGAGTAAAAATTAATTTAAATATTATATTTGGTAAGTGAGCTCGATTTTGAGCTTGATAATTTTTGTTTGTATCTAGGCTTGAGCTTAATTTTTCAAGCTCATTGAGCTCGAGTTTGAGCTCATAAATTTTTTCAAGCTCGACCCATTTACACCCTTACACAGGATATCCATTAGTTGATTAACTGGTTGAACTAAATATGAAAAAGAAAAATAAAATATTCAATGTTAATAAAAGCAATGTCCAACTAATTTTATTTAATTTTTATGGTTTTGTTTTTCCATAAGATTTAACTTATATCTTATTTTATTTTAGTATTTAACACCAATTATAAATTTTGAAAAGAAAATTAAATATTTATAACATTTTATTTTTTAATCATAATCAAATTTATGTTGTTAACAGTGATTTAATTTTATTATAATTATTTACTCATTCGAACTCATACACAATGAAAATATACACTAACAAAATAAGTGGATTTTAACAACTAAAAAATTAATACCATGGTGGAAATAGTGGTTAATGACCCAAAATTAACAATTGCGATGAAAAAAGTAGCAAATAATCCAAAATTAATACAATGAAAACTCATTTGCTATTACCTATTCTTGGGTAAAAATATCACGTTGATATGCAGCAGTAAATTTTTTACATCTCCTATAAAAAATTCTACGCATCATTTGCAGTAATGAAAGTGTAGAAAATGACAATTGCTTATTGCTGATTTCTATGAATATTAGGTTTTAATTGTGATAGCTGTTAAAACTTCATATAATAATACCATTGTTGACAGTGAAGGTTGGGAGAAAAAATTGGAAACATAAACATAGCAAAACTTGAACGAGTATACATCATTACATTCTCTCTCCAATATATAAATATCTATGACTACGTTTAAGAAAAGCTACAATTATTAATTGGGATTATTATTTCTACACCCGTTGAGATTTACCATAATTATCAAAATACTCCTTAATGTTTGAAAAATTATCATTACATCCTATAGTGTACAGTACAGCTAATGCATAATTATAACTATATCCTATGAATGTATGCATAATTACAATTAGACCCCTTACATTGACGTATAATCTTACAATTACACTGCCTTATCTAGGGGGTGTACCTTTAATTTTTAGGATTTTTACGACAAGTAATGGCAACGATTTAAACCTCTGAGGATATAATGATAACTATCCAAACATAAGGGAATGTTTTGGTAATTATGATAAACTTCAAGGGATGTTAAGGTAATTATCCTTTATTAATTATAATAACACTCCATGTTTTAGTAAAAAAGTAAATTACAATTACCCCCTTATGATCAAAAAGCAATTTAAGTGTATCAATTACAGCTATACTCACCAACTACAACGTTGTACTAACACCATACGGGCATTTCCTGCACCAGTACTCTGTAAATATTAACGATGTCCTGATTAACACACTCCTTCCCTCTTCTTTATCCAATAATCAAGGAAAGGATTTATTTTAATTATCGTTTGCTATCTTCTCTCTTCTCCTCCTCCGGCCGGCGGAAACGGGCGGCCCTGATTTCCCGGCATCCATCGGAAAATTCAAAATAGCTTTTGTTCCCCTCATCTTGAAGGCGGCGCAGTCATAAGCCCTCGCGGCATCAACATCAGTATCGTAAGTCCCTAACCAGAGCCGACTCCCCTTCCGGACTGGGTCTCGGATTTCTGCAGCATATTTACCCCACGGCCTCCTCCTCACCCCCCTGAAACGCCTTTTCATGACTCTCAGTCCAGGCGTCAGGGGATCCGACCCAAAATTCACATCGCATTCCGGGT
>JACFYI010003674.1:88742-98982 GCA_014898755.1 Handroanthus guayacan
TTTTTTTTTTTTTTTTAATTTAATTTAGTTTTTCGGTTGGGTGAAATGGTTTGGAAACAGTATTTAGATATAGTTTGGGGACAGAGAAGTATCTTGTCGTTGTAAATGTCATAATTATCATGCGGGGTTTTTTTCAGTAGTATATATGGATAGGCAAATTAGTATTATCTTATCCTATGTATACTTTACGGGGTGTTAAGAAAAAAAAAAAGTTGGTTGGATTTGTTTGGTCGAGTTGGCTTGGGTTCGATAGGCATGTTTTTTACTTAACATCCTATACCCTTTACAACTTGTCATGTATACAAATAGTTTTCTAGAACCATTACTTCTTAAATTAAATTACTTAATTATCCTTAATAAAAAAATTATCAAAAAAATTAGTTATTAATTACATTAAAATTTCTAAAATATCATCGCTTTTAATAATAAGACATTTCCTAAAATATCCTTTTGATATATTCTACTTCAATAATTACATAATCTACAAACTCATGAAATTTTTAAAATTTATACCTAAATTTAAAAAGTAAAAAAGAAGACTTTTGAGTTGACTTCGTAATCTTAAAGTGGTACAAGATGGGTGTAATGGTGAGTTGTTTTTATTAAAGAAATAATTAAAAAGACTTTTCATTGCCGTTATATATTAATCCGGTCCTAAGAACCTTTCAACTTTCTAAGAAAATTCAAATATATAATTTTAAGAATTGAAATGGAAAAGTGAAAGGTGTTTATGTATGGATGGGTGAGGGATTACGGTGGATAGGTAGCTGTTTATAATTATGGTAGCGACGGTGGAGCTGTTCTTGTTTTTGGAGTTGAAATTGAAAAGTACAGTAAAATTTATGGTGGACGATTTAGGAGCTTTTTGTAATTTAGAATGGTTTTTCTTTGATTTTTAGAATAGCAATATAATTAATTTTCTTGAAGTTAGGTATAAATTGTAAAAATTTGATGAGTTTGTGGATTATGTAATTATTGAAGTAGAATATATTAAAAGGATATTTTGGAAAATGTTTGTAATTAAACGTAATGATATTTTAGAGATTTTAATGTAATTAATAATCAATTTTTCAATAGATTTTTATTAAGGGTAATTAAGCAATTTAATTTAAAAAGTAATGATTCTAGAAAACTACTTAAACATGTGGCGAATTTTTAAAGGGTATAGAATATTAAATAAAAACTATACTTATCACTACAAGAAAATGCGGCTTCAGCGACGGAAAAATCTGTCTCTAATCCGCGATTAGAGATGGTTTAGAGACCAAAAACCTTCAATCTCAAAAGGTAGGGTCGCAAAATTTTTGAGACGGATTTTTGAGATGGATTTTTGAGACAGATTTTTTGAGACGACTTAGAGACGGAATTTTCGTCTCAAAATGGACGCCCACCTTAAACCAAAAACCATCTCTAAAATCAAACTGCGACGGACATATCCGTCTCAAATCCATCTCCAACGTTGTTACTTTAGCGACGGATATACCGTCTCAAATCTGTCTCAAATTAATGAAATATATAAAATTATTTTTTATTTAGAGACGGATTTTCCGTCTCAAATCCGTCTCAAGTGATTAATTTTTATTTTAATTTTGTTATTTTAGCGATGGATAGACCGTATCTAACCCGTCTCTGATAACTATACAACCGAAAAAAAATATTAATTTATTATTTTAACCTGTTTAAAATATGGTAATAATGGAAAAAAAATCTCAAATAAAATACCAAAACAAGCAAAATTTATAATGTTGTCATCTAAATATTAAAAGCAATATGTGAAATTAACATATAATTACAAACTATTTGTTTTAAAATCCAACAAGACAATTCAAACTACAAAAGCGGTGAAAAATCATCCGAGTTGTAATACCCCGAGATTTCCTAATTAAAATTTCGAATCGTTAATTTCATAAAATAAAATCGATTCCAATACAATGAAAAATGTTTTATCTCCAAAACAAGTTTCACACGTTCCAAACGTTTTCTCTGGATTGAGCCTCGATTTCTTCAATATTTTTAGCCCAATTAAATTTCATTTGAGCCCAGGAAGTGGCCCAAAACTTAGCCCAACACCTCAGCCCATTTATCAAATATTTTAAAAAAGAAAAAATATATATACATATATGAAATGAAATCTAAAAAATCAGATTTCAATTTGCAAAGGCATGGGAGGCCGCTGGATTTGCTCCACAACACCATGATGTTTGGTGAGATTTGATAGTATATTTTACTAAAGAAATTTCTTAACCAAGTGTATTACAATTCCTACAATTATAAGAATGGATTCAGTAAAAGGTGAGCACTTGATCCATCAAAGTTGCTGAAAAGAAAGTCACTCTCAATTCCACTTCCTCTTCTCTCTCTCGGCAGTCTCACTTTAGACACCACACACATAGAAAATTTCTCCAACACTAAGGAAGGATTTAAAAGGGAAATTAAGGGTGTTCTCTCCATCATTTGGTAAGTGAGTTTTAGTTATGATTAGATATGGTGATAAGTAAGATTTGAGCTTGATTTAGAGTTTGTTATTCATGTCTAGACGATTGATCCCTCGGAGTGCTTGGTTTCTAGCATTTAAGCTTTGGACGACAAGTAAGACTTATGGAACCTCGTCTTCCTTTCACATGCTTATATATGTCTCTCTATGATTTGTTCGTCTTGTTATGTTGAGCTTATCATATTCATAATCTTGTTGTTATTGTTATTTGAGCTTAATGCCTTGATCATTGTTATTGTTAAATATAAGCTCAACACCTTGAAATGATGATCTTATGTCTTGTGAACGTTTTGACATCTTCCTTATGCTCATACTGAAATTATCCCATGGACCATGGACTAAAAGAGGAGGACTTGATCATTTAAAAACGTAAGAAAACCGATAGCCTCTCGTGTAGCTTCGCCCAGCACAACTCTTCACTTCTTAACCATTAAAACTCAATTTTTACTTGTCCAAATAGCCCATATAATATACCGTTGGAAATCTCTTTGAGTATAAATACCTTTAGAATCAAGAATTATGAAAAAAAAAGAAGGAAAACAAGCGAAAATGGTCTCGAAAGGCCGACTGCCATTTCTGTCGTATTCCAATGATGTCTCTATCTTATTTTCAACTTCTCGACCTTGAAAACTTGACTTTCCCTCATCCAAATGACTCATATAATATACCGTTGGAAACCTCTTTAAGCGTAGATAATATTAGAATTTAGATTCACTCAAAAATATGGAAAATTATGGCCAAAAACACCCTTTGAACATGACCCGCCAAATTTTCGAGAAGCTAGGTTGACTTTGCCTCGACTCCTACTTTCCAAATTTTAAAAATCAAACTTTTCCTTATCGAATTAACTCGAAAAATATACTATTAGAAAAATTATCGAGTCTAGTTATTTATGGAGTTAAAATACGGATTTTAACTCATTAAGATGAATTTTTAAAGTAATCGAAAAATGAACTGCCACTAGAAAAATATTGATTTTGAACTATTTTTTATATTTTTCTCTAAATGAAATATCTTTAAATTTAAACTTCATACCTATTAAAAAAAAATCATTTTTACGATCCGAGTGAGGTTTTTAGCCAATTTTCGAATAAAATGAATTTCAAAATTTATATTTATTTCAAATGATTTCTCTCGTATTTTACCTCCTTAATAAGATGAAGACCTCAAATGAAAACTCCTCTAGTCCATTGTCCAATTCCGATTTATTTGTCTTCTACAGTCTGTGATCCCAATTCTAATTTATTTGTCTTCTACGGTTTATGATCCCAATTTCGATTTATTTGTCTTCCACGGTCTATGATCCCAATTCCGATTTATTTATCTTCTACGGTCTATAATCTCAATTTCGATTTATTTGTCTTCCACGGTCTATGATCTCAATTCCGATTTATTTGTCTTCCACAGTCTATAATCCCAATTCCGATTTATTTGTCCTCTACAGTTTATGATCTCAATTCGATCCATTTGTTCTCTACAGTCTATGATCTCAATTCGATCCATTTGTTCTCTACAGTCTATAATTCCAAATTTCGATTTGTTTGATTGATATGATTAGCCGAATTTCTGAACCGTTTATTTAATGCTATTGGTCAATCAAATACTATAGTTAGGGTTCTGAAAGCCTATCTTAAAGCACGTAGATAGTCGACAGTGCTTTTACTGTACTGGCTCTTACGAGAGCATTGGAGGGATAAGGACGAATCTGTTTGAAGATGTAAGGGTGATAGATCTACCAAAACTGCTTGATTCAGCCTTAAATGACTCGAATGTGATTACTGTTTAGTGTTATTGATTTAATTACACTATCCTGACTGTACTATATTGCTTTACTGAATCACATTTCTGTCCATTACTATTTTGTTTATCGTTCGTACTCCTTGTTCCTATTTTTCGCCATAAGTTTTATTGGATCAGTGGACTTATGATTCTATAATATCATGTAGGTTTTTAGACCAGTGATCGACTGATTAAAGCTTAGTATAGACTGTGAATTTAGTGACTGAAATCTCGTGTTAGTATATGGCGTTCATTTTGAAATTGATGTATATAAGCATGTACCTGGGCATGTTGAATGTTTTGATTTCAGATTTGTCAAGAATGTATAGATTGTCAACTTGTAATAGTGAGGATATCCGGATGTGATATTTTGATTTAGCTAAGTTTCCATTTGAACCATGGATACGTTTAGTGTGACACTCCAAGAATTCCCCTAAAATAAAATCTTGAGTCATCGATTTTTTGAATAATAATTCGTTTTCAAAATCACGATCACCGTTTTAACATCAAAATAAGTTTTGTGCATCCGAAAGATTTTTGTGTATTCAAGTTTATTTTCGTGCCCCATCTCAATCCAAACAGGCCCGAAAATTCTCCTAATTAAAATTTTGAATCGTCGATTTTAAAAATTAAACCGATTTCGATAAAACGAAGAACGTTTCCATTCCAAAATAAGTTCCACGCATCCAAAACATTTATCTCTTCTAAGCATCGATTTCTTACAACATTTTCGGCCCAAATACAATCCCTTAAGCCCTTTTTCAGCCCAACATTTTAGCCCACATTTTGACCTATTTATTAAACATTTCAAAATAAAATAAAATAAATAAAATAAAATCTGAAAATTAGATTTCTGCTGCAGAAGTAAGGCAGCCGAAAATCTTGAGTGAGGGGGAGCATGGTATTTGGTAGAAAGCCATGGTGATTGGTAGAGGTTGGTGGATGATTTGGCCTATTTTAATTTACAAAATTCTTGACCAAGCATACTCAAACTTGTCATTTATAAATAGAAGTGGAGATTTGTTGCAACTCTTTGTTCACTCCAAAAAAATCTGAAAAACAAACTCAATTCCACCCCTCTTCATCTCCATTCGGCAGCCCCACAGTTCACACACATACACTGAAAATTTTTCATCAAACAAAAAGATCAAAAAGAGGGAATCAAGGGTACTCTCTCCACACTTTTGGTAAGACTTAGTTCATGCTTATGAGATTATAATGATATGTTGATATATGTGATTTAGAGTTGATATAAGAGCTTATGATGGGCTTAGGAAATTGATACGGTTGCTCGGTAAACTCGAAAAGCCTAGGATATTTACAGATTTAAGCTTTGAACAAGTAAGACTTATGGAACCTCATCTTCTTTTCTCATGCTTATGTGTTTTTCATGATTGATCATCCCGTTATGTTGAGCTCATTATATTGTATTCATGTTGGCTATTGTCGTATGAACTTGTTGCTATGTTCCTTGTCATCGTTTATATGAGCTCTCACTTTGAAATTTCAATTCATTACCTCATGAACAATCTTGATAGCTTCCTTAAGTTTGGACTGAATTACTCTATGGACCATGGACTAAGGAGGAGGACTTGAACATTTAAAAAATGTAAGAAAAGAAAAAAAATGACAGCCTCTCGTATAAGCCTCAGTCAGCACAACACTTAACTTCTTAACTGTCAAAACTCGACCTCTACTTGTCCAAATGACTCATATAATATACCATTGGAAACCTTTTTTAGTGTAGATACTTTTAGAATAAAAAACAAAGAAGAAAAATGGACGAAAATGGCCTCCGAAGGCCGACTGCCATTTCCGCCAGATTCCAGTAACACCTCTGCTTAATCTTCAAATCCTCGGCCTTGAAAACTCAATTTTCTCTCATCTGAATGACTCATATAATATACCGTTGGAAACCTCTTTAAGTGTAGATAACATTAGAATTTTGATTCGCTCAAAAATATGAAAAATTATGGCCAGACACATTCATAGAACACGACACGCCAGATTTTCGAGAAGCTGGACTGAATCTGCCTTGACTTTCACTTTCAAAAATTTAAAAATCGAACTTTTTCTTATCGAATTAACTCGAAAAATATACCATTATAAAGATTATCGAGTCTAGTTAATTACAGAGTTAAAATACGGATTTTAACTCATTAAGATGAATTTTTAAAATAATCGAAAAATAAACTGCCGCTAGAAAAATATTAATTTTGAGTTATTTTGATATTTTTATGAAATATCTTTAAATTTAAAACTCCATACTTTTACGAAAAATCATTTTTTGATTCGAGTAAGATTTTTAGCCAATTTTCAAATAAATTAAATTTTAAATTTTCAATTATTCCAAATAATTTCTTTCGTATTTTACCTCTTTTAATAAGATAAAGATTTCAAATGAAAAATCCTCTAGTCCATAGTCCACTTCCGATTTATTTGTCTTTTACAGTCTATGATCTCCATTTCTATTCATTTGTCCTCTCAGCCTATGATCTCAATTCCGATTCATTTGTTCTCTACAATCTATGATTCCATATTTCGATTCGTTTGATTGATATGATTGACCCTGTTTCCGAATTGTTCATTTTAAATGTTAGTTGGTCAATCAAACATGTGCCGAATGGCTTCATGATTATAAGATATATTTGAATATCTCGTTTATTATTAGCCTTATGAAAGCAAGCAAGTTGGGCCCTGGGGGTTTGCAAGGGTATCAGATTGGGTAACGTCGGGTTGACTGTCTGAGCTCTTGTAAATCCCTACAAGTGGGGTAGTCCGGATGACCCTGGAGGTACAGTTTTGAGGAACTATCCTAAAGCGCGTACGTCAGCTATGCTTTACTGTTTATAAGTTGCTCATTCGGGAGTTTGGAGGGATAAGGAAATATATGTGATATATGTTGGAGTTATAAGGGTCATAGACCTACCAAAATATTTGTTTCAGCCATACGACTTGAATGTGATAAATGTTACTGATAAATGCTTGATTTGCTCGTTCTGTTCGTTCTAGTTCGTTTATGAAAATCACATTCTCGTCTCATTATCGATATACCTGTTATTTGAAAATCTCTCATTTCTGTCCTCATGCCATAAGTTTTACTGGATCAGTGGACTCATGATTTCATAAATATCATGTAGGTTCTTAGTCTGTGGATTTAGTGACTGAAGCCACGTGTTGGGATATTGCGTTCCTTTTGAAATCTATATGTATAAGCTTGTATCTTGGCATGTTGAACGTTTAGATTTATGACTTGTTAAGGATGTATAGATGGTTAGCTTGTAATAGTTATGATGTCCGGATGTCATATTTTGGTTTAGTTGGTTCCCGTTTGAACTACAGATACGTTTGGTTTGTAATTTGAATCTTGTAATATATTTAGAAAATTTCCAACTTGTAATTTTGGAAAACTAAGTTATGAAATTGTGTTTTGAAGTTTCTGTTTGTGGTTTTAGTTAGTTTCTATTCGAGAGTAGTACTCCGGAATTCGGGGCGGAATGCACTGGAATCCGGGGCATTACATTTAGCTTGTAATTTGGATTTTGTAATGAATTTTGGAAAATTCCAACTTGTAAATTTGAAACATTAAGTTATGAGATTGTATTTTAGGATTTTAATGGCCTGCAATGGAATTTTTCTATTAGGCTTTAGTATGAATGCATTATGTTAGTTTCTGTTTGGTTTTGGAATGATTATCCATCTGCGAGTAGCACTTCGGATCTCGGAGCAAAATGCCTCGAGATTCGAGGCGTTACACGAGTAGTAGTTTTCATCCTTATAGGCCTTATTCTCATTCCGTAATCCTCGTCCTCTAGTTGATCATCGACTGCACGTAGTCTATATCCACTCTGTCCCAGAATCTGTAAGCTCCATATGCTGCATAACTAAACAAAAATATATAGTTATATGTAGTGGAGATTTGGATGCCAAATTCCATAATCTATTTGCATGTAGTAGCAGGTTTGTTATGATAGATTGAAAATTATTTATAGTAATTTGACATAAGTACCCTTCTTCAATTTACAATTAACATATTGAGTTGGTGCTTTATTTATTGTTATTAATTTTTTCCCCTCTGTTAGTATTATTGTTGATACTATCATCAGTATTGTGCTCGTTATTGCTATTGTTGTTATCATTATTATTTGTGTTGTTATTATTTTTATTATAATTATAAAACAATATTTAGTACCACAAAATTGAAATTAAAATTGTTATTCTTAACAACTAGTCATATTAATATAATGAAAACTTATACCTCATTATTGTGATATTTTTCTCAAATAATATATTATACATGTATATCTATGTATTTTACATACATATATTATCAATTTTCAATAACAATATAACGCCCCGGGATCGCTCGGCATTCCGCCTCGTGATCCGGGGTCGTCACTCACGGTCGGATAGTAAAACTAATCAGTAAAATGCGAAAATGATAACTAAAAATATAAACATTTTATTTCATAATTTAGAATGTCGAACTTACGGGTCCAGAAACAAAAATTACAAAATACAATTCGATCGATCTATACAAAATGGGCCTATAAAAAATACATAAGTACAGTCTGTACAATTATCTACAATAGGCCTAACAGTTACTATCGCAAAAGAGGATCCACGATCCATGCCCAGTATCGGTCTATCAATTCTGACTTAGGAACCTACAACACAATATGGAATCATGAGTCCACTGACCCAGTAAAACTCATGGCAAAAGGATAGAAATAAGAATACAACGGTGAGTGGAACAGTAAAGACAAGAATGTGATTGGGTAAATATTTTGGTACGGTCATGTCATTTCATTCGGAGCATTAACAGTGAATAGTAATCACATTCGAGTCAGATATGGCTGAATTAATAATTTTGGTGAATCTATCACCCTTATTTCTTCAATTAGATTCATCCTTATCCTTCCGTTTTGCATCTCTGAGCCGTCGCTCGAGGAGAGCCATTCGGTAAAGCACTTTGTCGACTAACCACGTGCTTTAGAACAGTGCTGTCAGAACCCTAAACTCTAGGGGTTGTCTAGCCTATCCAACTGTAGGGGATTTTCAGGGGTTTCAATAGTCAACTCGATATTGCCCGTATCAGATACCCCTGTCAATCCCTAGGGCCCAACGATAAACATTCATTTCGGTTCGGTTAGGTCAAATCAGTATGGTCATTCAGTAAGCCAAATTGGCACAGTGTTAGATTAACTAAGAACGGTAATGATTTGGTTCAATATCTAAGTCAATCCTATTATTTGAAACGAGTTAAAAATTTCAGACATTATGGACGTGAGGATTCATTGGGTGAGGAAAAATCAAAATTTTAATTTAGAAAACATGTTATGAATTTTTGGTTATCGAAACGAGGTCGGAAATATTTTTGAAAACACGAAAATGAGTCAAAATTTTCCAAAATGGGCGTCTGGGCGCGTGGTTTGGGTGCTGGAGCGCCCAAACGATGAAATTTGGCCCGTGAGTGGGCACTTGAGCGCTCAACTTCTGGAAAATGGAAAATATTTGGGCACTGGGGCGCCACTCTGGGCGCTCAATCTGGAAAGACGGATATTGGCCGGGCGCTTGAGCGCAGTTCTGAGTGTTGGAGCGCCCAGAATCTGGAATGAGGATTCCAGCGCCGCACTTGAGCGCTCGTTTGAGTGCTTGAGCGCCCGTTCTGGCGCTTGGGCGCTCAAACCTAGCGCTTAAGCGCCGGCTTTCGGCCAATTTTTCCATTTTTTTCGTCTTTTTATTTTCTTCCAATTTTTAATTCAAAAGTACATTTTTGGGGTTCTTCTAAGTCCATTAATATTTCTAAATCATTGTTTTGAGATTCGAACAGAAAATTTTTAATAAACGAAACCAAGTTCAAATATGATGTTTAAGTCCATTTTTTCTCGTTTCTTTCACTTTTATCGCCAAATCATCCTCGTTTTAGTCCGTAATCCCATTCACAATTCCAGTCTAGATATAATG
>JACFYI010003674.1:106470-126453 GCA_014898755.1 Handroanthus guayacan
ATTATTGCACGTTTTATAAAAATCGTCTGGTAAATTTAAATCAAGAAAATCTCGAGTGTTACAGAGTTAATGTTAGAGGACACTTTAGGCATGGTACATGAAAATATACTATCAAAATAACTATTTTAAACCCTCGCACTTTACACATGACATAGATTTTAATTATAGTTGTACTAGCGTGTTCTATGTGCTATGCATGGTTTCAATCGAAATCAACTTTGTCTGTTTATAAAAATATTGAATTTATAAAAGATAATATGTATTTGAAGGCTTTCGTATGATATATTTAGTGTATGGTATAAATTTTTTTCATATCCCAAAATTAAATATGAAATATTGAATACTGATGAAAGTAATTGGTCATGTTGAAAAGTATTTATTGGAATTAATGGAAAATTTGATAGTATGAAAACTATAAAATATTGAGAGTCTTAATGAAGCAAGCATTAATATATTACACAGAAATAAAATAATGAAAATTTTCATTCACTTACACTAATTAGAATAATTTACTAGCAAATTAGCAATAAAGATAGAAATTAATACAATCATATTTTACTTATTATTTTATGAGGTAGAATTACTTTTACTTTTGCATAAATGCATGAAAACAAATATACTACATAATGACATAAAAATTTAAAATAACATCTTGTTCTACATAACAACATATTGTGATTCTCACGTCAAGATTTATTATCTAGTGTTTTATATTTAAAGTCATTAGTATATATATATATATATACATGTTACATTTAATAAGTATCTTATTGCCACCACCCCTTGGATGAAGTGGCACCGCCTCCATCTTTTCATAGTAGAGGTGCAAGGTTCGAGTCCCATCGACAACATGTGGGTATTTATCTACCGTATGGTTGTCTACCGGAATGGTAGTTTATATTATTTGAATTATATTTAATCATATATTTAATGTTTGAATTGTCTTTGATTTTGCAATAATATTGATGTGTAATGAATGTAATCGCTTCTCTAAAAAACAAGTATCTTATTAAAGTATCAAGCCAATAAATAATTAAAATTTTGTATATTGCACAATTCTCTATAGAACTTTAACTGATTTTTAATGATATAGGAAGAAGATGAAGTAAAATATTAAGATTATTCATTAAAAAGATGATGACCGTATATCAAATTGAGCACTTGAAAAATTGATCTAATGCTTCAAAAACTATGTATTTTGTCAATTTCATGGGAAAAATAAGATGAAAGTTTTTCAAGCAAATCATGCTACTTAAAAGATAATAATATATATACTTTTTGCTTGTGAGTTTAAATATATAATTGAAAATTTAATATATTATATTCTAGATATGCCATAATTTAAAGAATATGTACTATGAATTAAATCATACATGATTTTTTCTTTTTTTTTTTTTTAAAAAAAAGAAATCGAGTTATACATAGCTATATGTACTTAATTGCATATATATAATCAACAACTAAGACAAATTAAAGAAATATTAGAAGTTATTAAAATCTCCCACCTTATAAAACCATTACATTAACAAAAAAGGTATTCAAAAATTTAAAAACATAAATAATAATATATGATTAATGAATAATGGTTAAACACATATAAAAGATATAAAAAGTTAAAATAAAATAAAATCGATAATGGACATATAATAACTTAGGAGACAGAGTAGCAATTAATTTTGACATCTACAATTAAGATTGTCTTTCAACAAAATATAACAAATATAGTTTACTTTTCGAAGCAATCTTTAATTAAGTTCATTTTTCAACTAAACAAAATAAACATTAATTTACTTTTCAAAACAATTTTTATCCGCTAACTAAAACATTAAACACAAGTCTATGTCTAGAACACAAACTATCAATGCATTCTTAAAATACATTTATCTAAAATACACAACAAAAAAACAAATTGGGTAAATTGTATTTTTGGTCCCACAACTCAACCCATTTTGGATTTTGATCCTAAACTTATGTACTTTCTAGAATTGGATCCCATAAATCTACCTTTCTTTCTTTCTTTTTTCTTTTTCTTTTTCTTTTTCTTGCTTTCATTAGTGATTTAATGGAGAAGCACAATCATCCATTATGTGTAAGACCAAAATTCAACTAGATCTAACTCATGAAATCAAAAAACCAACTAGACCTAATTTATGAGACCAAAAATGTAATTCACTCTTTCTCTTCATTTACATAACTTAAAGGCTGGCTATGCTTCTGTCACGCCCCAGGCCCAAAGGGCTTACGAGGCAAGATTTGGCTGAGAATTCACTGTGCTCAACCTGAAATTGAGCTGTGAATAATTTGCTTAAAAAGAATATCTAATGGTTACACATGAATTCTTTAACACAATTTATATAATGGTGATTCTTTTCCTTATTTATCAATGTGGGACATCACAATCATCCCTCATTCAAAACGCGATGTCCTCGTCATAGAATAACAGAGCTTAGGATCGCCCACCAAATGTTGGAACACTAGAGGTGATTCTTACGGGCTCAAGTGGTGATTTCCGCGCATATATCGCTTTGCCTCACAGGCTCAAGAGGGAGCTCCCATACACATAGCATTTTGTCCCGCATAGCACTTAGCTCCTTTCGATTGGTGGTCGGCTCTAATACGATTTGTCATGCCCTAAGTTTAGGAGGCTTACGACATGAGATTTGCGAATCTACTGTGCACGATTTGAAAGCTCAAAAGGGATATCCAATAGTTACACATGAATTCTTTGACACAACTTATATAATGGTGATTCTTTTCCTTATTTATCAATGTGGGACATCACAGCTTCTCTGTTAAATTATAACAAAGTCTTTTGGGATTGAAATTAAAAATAAAAAAAGGCGGACTTATGGGACTCAAATTTAGAAAGTGTATAAATTTTGGATGAAAATTCAAAACGGACTGAGTTATGCGACCAAAAATATGATTTGCTCAAACAAATCCATACACCGCCAAAGTTGCGATATACAATGCCACCATTGGAGTGCTCATTCATTGCTTTTTTTTTTTCTTTTTCTTTTTCTTTTTGAGTATTCATTGTTGTTAAGTAAATACAAGACCAAGAATGATAATTTTACCAATTTAAGTAGATAGAATAAAGATGACATTTTTTACTTATTTTGCTAGGATATACCCATTTATTATGGGTATGGGACAACACTTTTCTTGTGAGGTTGAAATAGGAATTTTTTTTCCTTCCTGTTTAATATATGGGGTGGTAATGGGTGAATTTAGTCCTCTTACACACAAGTACTTGCTGCCCATATTATATAGGTTGTTACAAATATAGACTAGAAATTCTAGTCACTCGTATTTTGCTTGTTTAACTATGTTGACCTATTCATTTACTTAAGATTTTATGTTTAATTAACATCATTTTATTATTACATGTTCGAATCTTAGTAAACACTTTAACTTATGATTTTCAAAATTTCAACTGAAATGTTTTTTTTAGACTTTTTAAAATATTTTAATTTGTTAATGAGTAACTGCAAGTAATTGTGAGTACTAAGCCCGAAGATCATCAACTTCATTGCATGCATGGTGGACCTCATGTACAAAATATCGAAGACTTAAAATCATGTTGTCATTTGGAGTTTATTTCCTCCTTTATTAAATGTATTTTTCACTTTTATATGAGTTCTATTAGTGTAACGGTCAAATGGACAACGACCATTAAATTTGTTCTTGATCTTGACAAACACAGTTAGCATAACTAACTCTGTTAGGTAGTTATTGTTTTCTCCTCTATTTATAGCTCATATCACATGCGCTGTACTCAAGCTATTATTTTGTATTTTTCAGCTCATGTTCAATAAAATTCTCCACTTTTTTTCTCTCATAGCTAGAGGCCATTGTTATCACATGGTATCAGTTGAAAAAAGCCTATGCTATATTTCATCTTATTGAATTTTCATGGATCCGTCTTCTGTAAGTCTTTTTCCTCGACCACAATAAGTGATGATAGTGCCAATCCATTCTTCCTTCACCACTCAGATTCTCTTGGTGTTTCCCTTGTCTCTTAGCCCTTCACTGGTGAGAATTATCCGGCTTGGAGCTATGCAATGTTGATTACTTTAAGTGTGAAAGATAAAGTTCGTTTCATTGATGGTTCAATCCCAAAACCAACACCAAATTCCATTTTGTTCAATTCTTACGTTCGCTGCAACAATGCATTCTCTCTTGGATTCTGAACTTCGTATCCAAAGAAATTTCCGCCAATGTATTGTACTTTGAATATGCTATTGATGTTTGGAATGATCTTCAAGATCAATATCAACAACATAATGCACCTCGCATTTTTCTGTTGAAGAAGGCATTGTCACTCTTCTCCAAAACCAAAGTATGGTTGCAGCATACTTTGTAGCATTGAAGCCTTTATGGGAGGAATTGTCTAACGATAGACCTATGCAATAGTGGCGGTATTCAGAAATTGCACTCTTATTTTGACATGGAGTATAACATGGCCTTTTTAATGGGCCTTGATATCTCCTATTCCTCTGATTGTGGCCTAATACTTATGATGGACACTCTCATTAATAAGTCTTTGTGTTGGTGTCTCAAGAAGAAAGACAACGAGTGATTGGGACTACCATTAATCTAGGTTTTGGAGTGGCCTTTGCCTAAAAAACTGATGTCTCGAGGAATATTGACATAGGGTAAGTCCTTCTCTCAAAATAAGTTTCAACGAAAGGACCGTCCTTATTGTATGGACCACAAGATGCTTGGCCACACCATTAACAAGTGCTACAAAATACATTGGCTTCCCTTCTGTATTCAAGAAGTCTCAAATGTCTCAATCAACCACTGTCAACAGGGTGACTGATATTGTCTCCTCTGATAAGGCTCCAATCCTTGACTTCTTTAGGTCTTTAAGCATTGATCAGATGTCTCAACTTATGAATATGTTTTCTTCACATTTGAATGCACTGTCTCAAGGTAAACATCAAATTAGCCCGGCACTTGACACTTCTACTTTATGTATTTGCCTCTTTACTCATTATTGCATGTCTATGCCCTCTCCTTATGTTTGGATCATAGAGTCAAGTGCCAGTAGCCACATCTGTTTTTTGAAAGATCTTTTTTCTTATCTTTATATTGTTAACAACTCCAGTTTAACATTATCTAATCAATTCACTATTACTGTGACTAAAGCTGGGACTGTGCCTCTTGGTAAACTTACATTTAATCAAATCTTCTTTTTCCCCAATTTCATTTCAATATCCTCTCTTTGAGTGCTTCACTGAAAGATAATGATTTCATTGTTCAGTTCTCACATTCTCATTGTTTGATACAGGATGCATAGACTATGAGTTTGATTGGCAAGGCTAAACTCCATTCTGGATTATCAGTTTTAGAAACTAGCTCTATTAGCTTTTGTGAAGTTGTGAATTGTATTTCCAATTTGATGTGGCACTATTGTCTTGGCCATTTGTCTAATAAATACTTGCAATTACCTCAACATGATCTTGATTGTACTCACAATGATAAAAATGAAGTCTCTTATTGTCAAATTTGTCCTTTAGCCAAGTTCAAATGCTTGCCATTTCCTATTCGCAATACTCTCCCTTATCATCCCTTTGATCTTCTACACTATGATGTTTGGGGCCCCTTTCATGTGCCTTCTTATAGTGGTTATAGATACTTTCTAACCCTGGTTGATGATTACACTTGGCTTACATGGTTGTATCTTTTAAAATGAAAAGCTGATATTATCTCTATTATTCCACGTTTTGTTACTCTTGTTCAAACTCGTTTCTAGAAAACCATTAAGATTTTTAGGAGTGGTAATGCTTTGGATCTTAGTTTAGATTTTTTCTTCCAAAATAATGGGATTTTACATCAAAAATCCTGTGTGGAAAAGCCGCAACAAAATGCTATCTTTGAAAGAAAGCATCAACATCTTTAAAATAAAATTTCAATCCAATTTTTCGCTAACAGTTTGGATTGACTGTGTTCTGACTGCCATTTTTTTAATTAACAGTATTCCTTCACCTCTCCTTGGCTTATGCTGCCATATTAAAATCACAGTGCACTAAATTTGAGTCCCGTGCCAAATGTTGTGTATTTATTGGCTATTCTCCAAGAGTCAAAGGATATAAACTTTATGACCTTAACACTGTTCAAATATTCATCTCCATAGATGTTCCTTTTCATGAAAATATATTTCTTTTTTCAAGATTGTAGTAACTAACACCTTGTGATTTCTTTACTGCTGCTCCTTGCCTCTTATGTGTGATGATAATTCTTTTTCATTGGAAAACAAAGAAACTATTACAGCTTCTCTTCCTTTGCAGTCTACTAACAGTTGTCAGTCTTCTATGCCTAATCCATATCCATTATGATGATTCACTCATGTTATGAAGGCTCCAAAATATCTCAATGACTATCACTACAACTTGCTAGCAAAAAAAGAATCTCATCCTTCTACTTTACCATATCTTATTAATAATCACCTGTCTTATGAGTGTTTTAGTTTAACTCACGAACATTTTATATTGCTTGTGTCTTCTAATCTAGATCCTCATTTCTATCATGAAGCAGTTAAACATGAATATTGGAGAATTGCCATGAAAGAAGAACTTCAGGCATTGGAAAATAATCGAACATGGACTTTTGTTCCTTTACCCCCAGGGCATTATATTATTACTCACAAACATTTTATATTGTTTGTGTCTTCTAATCTAGATCTTCATTTCTATCATGAAGCAGTTAAACATGAATATTGGAGAACTGCCATGAAAGAAGAACTTCAGGCATTGGAAAATAATCGAACATGGACCCTTGTTCCTTTATCCCCAGGGCATTATTCTATTGGTTGTCGACGGCTTTCAAGTACTAAGTTTAATTTCAATGGTACTGTCGCTAGGTATAAAGCTAAGTTAGTACCCAAAGGCTATAGCCAATAGGAAGGTGTTAACAACATCGATGTTTTTGCTCTAGTTGTTAAACTTGCCACAGTAAAGCTTTTTTTTTTTTTTTTTATCTCTAGAAGCTAAAAAAGGGGTGGGAATTATAACAGCTTGACATTAATAATGCCTTTCTATATGGAGATTCACATGAAATAATGTACACAGATGCACCATTAAGCTATTTAACTAAAGGGCAGCACTCACAAGAACCCAGGCCTTTTTGCAAACTTCAAAAGTCCCTTTATGAACTAAAACAAGCTTCGAGACAGTGGTTTGGGAAGCTCTCCACCACCATTCAACAACCTGGGTTTTCTCAATCTAAATCTAACCCCTCACTCTTCACACACGGCACAAATTCTTCTTTTGTTATTCTCTTAGTCGTGTTGATGATATAATTCTTGTAGGTCTTTCCCTTAGTGCCATTAATCAGTGCAAAGCTGAACTTCAGTCTAAGCTCAAACTTAAAGACCTAGGCAAGCTAAATTACTTTCTAAATTTAGAGGTAGCATGTTTAGAGGTTGGCATTGTTTTATCTCAAATGCACTATGCTCTTCAACTTCTAGAAAAAACGAGTTATCTTGGAAGCAAGCCTGTTAACACCCCTATTAACCCAAAGCGGTGTCTTACTAGCGTTGAAGAAGAGTTGCTTTGAGACCCCACTTAGTATTGAAGGCTCATTGCAAACTAATGTACCTAACAATATCTAAAATTAAGTCAATTCCTTACCTTTCCTAGGAGTTCACATCTCACTGTTGCTCATCACCTACTCCGATACTTGAAAGGTACACCTAGGCAAGGTATCTTTTTCTTTTCTTTTTTTTTCTTTTTTTGTCAGCCAATTCATCTCATTGTCTCAAGGCTTTTGCAGATTCGAATTGGGGCACATGCTTGGAAACTAGAAGATCTATTTCCGGTTATTGTGTCTTCCTTGGTAAATCTTTAATCTCCTAGAAGACCAACAAAAAGCAAATGATGGTTGCAAGGTCCTATGCCGAAGCAGAATATCGCACACTTATAATGCTCACCACGAAAATAAAATGGATATAACAAGTTTGGGAAAATTTTCAAGTGCAAATGGACAAACCAGCATCAATTTTTTATGATAGTACCGCGTCAAATCCCATGTTTCATGAGCGAACTAAACACATTGAGATTGACCTACACTTCGTTTGTGAGAAAGTGTTATCTGGAAGCATCAAACTTTTACCGATAAAATCTGAGGATCAAATTGCTAACCTACTAACCAAAAGGCTACCTACATCCCTGATGCCTCTCGACTCTCATGTCCAAGATGTCCATTTTGCATCTCACCCGTCCATCTTAGGGAAGATATCAAGCCTAGAGATCATCAACTTCACTGCATGCATGGTGGAGCTCATGTTCAAAATATTGAAGACTTAAAATCGTGCTTTCATTTGGAGGTTATTTCCTACTTTATTTATTGCGTTTTCCACTTTTATATGAATTTTGTTAGTTTAACGATCAAATAGACAAGAAGTTTAACGATCAAATAGACAAGGATCATTAACTTTATTTTTGATCTTGACTAATACAGTTAACATAACTAACTCTGTTAGCTAGTTATTGCCTTTTCCTCTATTTATAGCTCATGTCACATGCCCTATACTCAAGCTTTTGCTCTGTATTTTTCGGTTTATATTCGATAAAATTCTCCACTCTTTTTCTCTCATAGCCAGAGGCTAGCTATTGTCATCACAGTGAGAATTTAATTTCCTGTAAAGAGACATGAAAAACATTTTTCCTTTGCAGGGGAAGGAGCGGAAAGTGACACCTTGTCCCCACGCCATTGACATTCCCATATGAATGTTGTTGAATATGTACATGATATTATAAAATGCAATGTGCATGCACTAGTGTACTTTATCATTCCATTTGAATTCTATTGTGATGCATAGGGGTACAATTGGGGCCCGGGACGTAAGGCTTTTTTTTATTTTGTTATGCGATCATGCTACTCATATTTTCTTCTCTTAAGTCGAATGAATGATATCATATTATTTTAGCTACGCCCTTACAATATTATGATATTATAAAATAAGACATTGATGTATCCTCGTATGTAATATATGTAATAATTTATAATTTTACTTAAATTCAACCATAATGAGAATTGATGGTACAATTTGGATGAATAAGACATTTTTAATGTTGTTAATGATGCGAGCTAGCAAGAATTCTATATTGTTCTTTTGACAAAGTGGGATGAATGGAATTGGTCGGTTGCTTTGGGCTAATTACCTTTTTCCATATTTGACATTAATTTCTTCCCTCTAAAGTAAATTGTTCGACTATTCTTTTGCAATATCAACATGTTTTTCATTTTGATCGATTGGAACATGCACGCACCTTGTTTTCTTCGCCAAGAAAGTATGCCTGCGCCGCGTACGGACAACGTAAATAGTTAGATTTGTACTTTATTATAAATATTTTCAATCCATCTTTAGAAATCTTGATAAAATTAAGTTCTACGAAAATGACTTTAGTGATGAAATAAGATAAGAAAGGAATCACGTAACTATCAATATTTTTGTAATGTCAATTGTCTTGCTTATATATTTATATAATATGTATGCATGTATACAAACACGAACTTTGAAATCAAAAGTCTCAAAAACCCAAAAAACAAAATCAAAAGTCTCAAAAATCAATTCAAATATTAATAGAACATTATAATTGACAGATTATAATTTTATGAAGGATAAATTTATCAATGACAACTAACAAATTATAATTTATTTCTAATCTGTTGGGAACAGCCGACACCATGGGGAAGGAAAGAAATGGCTAATCCCTTAAGTTATATATTATATCAATCAAGTGTTTTCAAATGGATTAGAAAATGTTCGTTCCATTTGTATCTCATTCCCGTATAGCAGTCATGCCCTTAATTTTTTTTTTATATATAATTACCTTCAAATTGTTATTCAATATCAAACGTAATGTGGTCTAAACTCCGATTCTAGGATCCCCTGTTGAGATGTGAGAGAATTTTTTTTTTCAAATTCCATAGTCAACGATGCGTCTTTTTTTTTTTTTTTTTTTTTCCTAAATGATTCCATCCCCCTTAATTGCAATTAACTGTGATATTTATATAACTAAATGGGCTCGTGACGTTTGTTCTAGGACCCACGACTCATGAATTATATTACAATTTGCTAGAGTTCTTTGCATTATTCTATGTTGTATTTAATGAGAATTCACTCATGTATTATCGGCACATTAAAATGTTTTAAGTATAAGAGAAATTGACTTCGTCTAACTATTTGTGGGCATTATTCGGGCGAATGAACGTAAAATATGTTGAATTTGTATATATTTAGTATCAAAAAAATAAAATATTAACTTTGTTAATATTATTAATATTAACTTCATTAATATTATTAATTTAATAATTCAAAACTCTATATGAATTATAACTGATATGATATGTGGATAATTTTTTAAATCTTTCAAAATATTTTATAAGATACCTAACAACTTATAAGATATTATAAAAATTGATAAATTTTGAGTAGAAAAAAGATAATATATTATGATTATATAATTGTTTTTACATGTTGGAGCTTCCAACTTGTTATTAAAATTTTAACATACTCTGTTATATTTTAAACATGTTACTAATAAAATTTTTGTTAATAACATCTAATAATCTTTAGACACTATTTTTTCTTATTATAAAATAAAATTTAGAATTTTATAAACTTCAATGTACTTAGTAAGACAAGGAATTCAAATAATTTCAACACCGAACACCATCTAAAGTCTAAAACAAATAGTATAGTTAAGCAAGTGCGCCCTATCCGTGATTATGAAAAAGCACGTTGTGGGCTAACTAATCCGTACTATGATGATTAATTAGGCAGTACTGGGTTGACCTGGACAACGTTCATAGTACACAAGGAATATGATGGTGTTTATAATTAATTTTGAAAAAATATTTATTTGATTATAAATTACCTCTTTTTTTTTTTTATTTTAACGAATGTTTGAAAACTAAGCGCATGTTGTAAGGTTTTTAAAATTAATCAACAATATTGTATAATTTCATAAATAGGCTTGGGCTAATTATTACGTGTTGTAAGCTTTTCTTGAGTGTCAGAAATTTTATTTTTATTGTAGGTTCTCTAAATTTAATCAATAATAATTTATTATTTCATAAGTAATTTCAAAACTAATTAAGAGATGCTTTAAGCTATTTCCAGTGAAATAAATCATTGTCCATCCTAACTCATACAGGTTCATTTCTAGGTATGCCTTCCTGGCTTGCATGATTGTCCTGCCTTCCTCACAAGTACTCCTATATCGGGATCGGGGACTAAGACGAAGCATAGTGCCATACTGGAAATTGAACTGGTAGTTGAGTTGAGCGACTTATTCCAAACGTAACTATTTTTTGTTGGCTTACACCGAATCTTTGGATGGTTTCTAAACACCAAATATTTTTTAATATAATCTGTTTTCTATTTTCAACTTTTGGCAAGGTGATTATTTGTTTACAAAATCTATTATAACCACCACCTAAATAAAAATAAATAATTATGCATTTGAATAATCTGTTGCAAATATCACCTATACATTAACGAGGATTGTTGAAGTCTTACGCAGACTACAGTCCACTTTGCCGCTGCATTAAAATTATTCAATGAATTCAAGCCAATGCATTTGCAAAATGCTCTTGTGTGTAGCATGAATCAGACAAAATTTCAGTTCGCAAACATTGAAACTATTATCTTGGAAGAAATTTTACGTCAGTGCAATTAAATATATTCCTAAAAACTAATCATTCTCTTGAAATACAAAAATTAACCATTCCAAATTAATTATTACATTAATTATGATTATATATATGTTAACATCTTTGAACTATTATTTTCACACACACATATATATATATATTTTAATTCCATATCATACCACTAATAAATAATATATAATAACATAAAGTCTTATAGATACTATAATAATAAAAACACACACACACACACATTTAATTTATTTATCTTTCAAAAATTTAAAATATAATGATAATTTCATTTTAAACACAAATCTTGCTATCGAAACATATTCGTGCAAGCCAAAATAAAACATTCCTTAAGGCAATATTGATCGTAAAATCCACAATATTCAGCCATTTCTGAACTAAATTAATTGGAATCATAAATGTGTGTGTGCGTGTGTGTGTGTGTGTGTGTGTGTGAGAGAGAGAGAGAGAGAGAGAAGAAGAAGAAGCAATATAATCAAAGTTGATGTGTTGAAATCAATGACGGCCGCTGCGATGTCAAAACTTACTAACAAGGACAGACAACCTCGTCTGTCTCCTTCATAAGAGGCCTTGGCCCTAATTGAGAAATGCGTCATAGTTTCTTTCTTTTTTCCTTTTCCTTTTTTTTTTTTTTAATTTTTTTTTTTTTTATTTTATGATTCTCTTAGGAAGACTTTTGAGAATGCTTTCAGATTTAGGTTTCCGTTCACATTTTATGTCAAGATTCTTTTTGTGAATCACGGGTAAGCACAGTCACCACCAAAAATTATTACACTAGGGGTAAAAAGGTTGGATCACATTATGAATTTTGTTATTCGTGATATGTATAATTAAGTGTAGAGAATTTCATTTTATCACTAAAGATATTGTCCAAGTGCCAAGAATTTTTATTTTGTTACAATATAGCTCAAAGCGAGAAAAATTAGTGTTGTTATTGTGATTATTGATAATCAATGGTACATGTGTAGTAACAAACACTAAAAGAAAGTATCCCCTTTGCTAATGGGAAAAAAAATCATCATAAATTCAATGAAAATTAGCACAAATATAGACTTCTTTAATGGGGTTTGTTCTGTTACAAATTTGTTAGTGTGTGTATCATCAGTGATTTAACTCTATCACGAAACTAAAGCTTATCAGAGAGCTAATTTTTGCAATGTAATTTTTCATCACAAACTTAATATGATAGGAACTTGTTAGAATACAAGTCTGTCACTAGTGTGTCACTAGTGCCATTAGTCATACATGTTTTGCTTTTTTAATTACATTAGTAACTCGTTAGAAATATTATCTATCTATGACCGAATCCTATTCGTCATCAATTTTCCATTAGTAAGTGGGCGTTTTTTGTAGGGAACCTAATGACAATTATAATTTAATGACAAGAATATCTTCATTATCACTAAGAGCTTGTTTGCTTTGTACATGATTAGATATGAATGATAAAGTGAATGATCTATTATCTAAATTACATATCAATCCAATCTCATAACATGTTTGCTTGCAAGAATTTAAAATAAGAATATCCCAATATTATCCAATTTATTATTTGGTTTCGTTGGATAGTTTCTTGTGATAATGATAAAATGTTCTAATTAACCTTCTTTTTTTATTATAGTTACTTTTTCATCGCCTCATACATTATTTGAAAAAATTAGATCAAAGAAAAGGAAACTTAAGTTGCAACTAGATGAGATGCTCTTTTCATAAAATTGATTTAGTCATGTACCTCCATATATCAATTTCTCTCCTAAAAATTCGTCTTCCAAAAATTATTAATCAACTTTAAATTTAATTTTTCTCTTCAATCAATTCTAATATTAGTTCTATTATTATTAAATAAAAATTTATTAGTCAATTCTTTTATTAAAAATAATTTCTAAAAATATTAACTGATTTAAATAATTAAATTTTTGCTCAATGACATATTAATAATTTTCAATATTAAGTTAATTTACTAATTTTTAGAGTTATTTATATTTAAAGTTAAATTTAAATTTAACATCTTTATTGTTGTAAAAAAGAAAATAGCAAGGAGAAAAAATTCTCTTGACACTCCTCCTTGCTCACTTTTATTTTTGAATTCAATTTTTTTAATGAAAAAAAAAAAAGAAACAAAGGAAGATGCTTATGGTAAATCTTAATGATGAAGAATTTTTGTTTCTTTTTTAATTTTCTGATGGATAATTTTGTCTCTTTATCCTTAATCCTCAAGACCTATAATCCTTAGATTACAAATCCCATCTCTAACACGTGATTCATATTCCAAGAGCTTTTAGGATTAAAGATCGGGCCACTTATTAATTATGGGCTTTAAATATGTCAACCAAATACTCAATTAGCATTAGATTATGAATCAATTCTATGCAATCATCTCAACCAGACGAATCCTAAGTTGTCAGTACTATATGTGTGCCACTTATTGTCAACTTAAGCACAATTTATGTCACTATAAATTTGTGAAAACTATTATTATCACAAAACAAATTTTCTTATCACCTAATTTTTTATATAATTAGTGATGACTTTTTTTTTTTTATTACAACTCAATATATTTATTACTAATATGTTTATTTTCATAGTCAACATCATTTGCCAATTCGAGTATTCCTGTAAACAGTTCCATGGAGGAATCTTACTGGGCAACGTTAAAAAATTATTCTTCTTTTTCTTGTGTCTAAACCGAAAGTCAAATTGTTGTAAGGTTTGTGGCAAAAATTCAAATATTTCTGCAGATCTCTGATGCCAATACTCTTTTTCTACACACATTCTTTTCAAGCTTGGAAATACTAATATATACACAAAGGTCAAAGATAACATCATGCTACATACTAAAAATAAGCTTGCAATTCATTTTTTCAGCCGTGACCATCGTCACGTTGCACATAGTAATAAATGATCATTAAATACAACAAAGAAAATTATATGTCAAAGCTTATATAAGAAATTTAGGATTTGAAAAATTATAATAATAATAATTCATGTCGTTAGACCTCTTAAACACTTAAAAATATTAGATTAATAGAGAGTCTATTTGTAATATTTTAATTGACATATGTTAGATTTTGGGTGATCAGTTGAATTATGATATTATACAAATTCTATCAAGTTTCGTGTTAGTTGAACAATAAAGAGGGAGGGTTATTGTAGATTTTTCAAATCAAATGTGATATTGGTGTAATTGGATCATATCTCAGGTGGTTAGTATGTCAAAATTATTGTCAAATAAATTTTGAGGGTACTTTATTTATTTATTTATTTTGATGAGTAAATTTTGAGGGCGCTTACTTCATTTGATTATGTTGGATAATTATAATTTATACAATCTGATTCTGTATTTATGTACTTTGATACGTAGATGCCCTTGATTTGAATTAAGGCTTGATGAAAATTGCATTAACAGTGAAATGAGCCAACCAACACAAAATATAAAAAAGTCGTTTTGTTATTCCTCAATGATATTGTTTATACAAAATAATCTGGTCTACATTTAATTCTATATTTTATCTATCATATACTCGTGACATCAAAGTATACAAGCCATTTAAATATGATGGACAAAAAAAAACATATTTTTTAGTGGCAATAGATAATTTTTATTTTAAAACGACAATTTTTTTTTTTTTTAATTCTGAAAAGACTTGATTACAAAATAATCAAGTCTATATTTAATTTTATATTTTATCTATCATATGCTTGTGACATCAAAGTAAACAAGTCATTTAAATATGATGGACAAAGAACAATATATTTTTAACGACAATAGATATTTTTTTATTCTAAAAAGACTATAAGTAAACATGCCCCATTAGATGACGAATATTCTTTTACTTTATTCCATTGAAAATGACATCGTAGCTAAAATATAATTTAAATTTTCTCAAGTGACCCAGAAAAACTTATGTAATATTGTGCATGGGTCACAACCACCTATATTAAAAAAGAAAAAATAAAAAAAAGAAACAAGGAAAAAAGTTACACTACTTAAAACTTCTAGATATAAATTATTTTATTTCTACAATTTTAAGATTTCAAATCTTAATCTTCTTTTTCCATATGTGCCTGTGTGAACTAAGCCCTGATGATGAACAATTCCATATGCTAGTCAAATATCAAGAATTAAAGTCATGTATATATATGTATATATATATATGCATGCATAAATGTAGCATCATACTTGTCAAAGGCCGAAAATATCTAAACTTGGTCATCACTTGAAAATGGACTTGAATTATTGAAAATGAATTTGGACCTAACTCAATCCCAAAAGCTAGCTTATGAGGTAAGGATTGCTCAGGACTATATAGAGAGACCATAACCCTTATATTTTCAATGTGGGATTCTAACATGAATAATGGAGTAGATATTAATTCTGGAGAAACTCACTATTGATTTATATAATATCCCAAATGAGACTAAATTATCTAAGTTTATCTTATATTTGGTTGGACAAAATTTATAACGGGCTGACCCGAGATGTGTGGGTCACTCCTACTAAATCATGACTATATATTACTCCCCAACTCATCATGATAAATTAATCATGTGTTAGATTTGAAAGTAAACCTACTAATACGCTCATAAATTAATTTTGCAGTATGACCTAATTATTAAAAAGGGACAAAATGGTGAATATCTATTTCATACAATTAAATTAGTAAAGTCAACCAAATGACATGTAAATACTAATTATTAGGTCTTGTCTTGATTTTACATGGTAGTAACCAAATATTTTACTAATTAGCAAAAAGATAATTTTAATCAGACTTATAAATTATAAATTTAATTTAATCAAACCTACCAAAGAGCTCTTAGGGTGACTATAAATATTTTTTATAAAATAAGGAGAATAATGTTAAGAAAGAAGAAAAAAGAAAATAAAATTGAATACGACCTCTCAAGAAATGAACACTTTTGTTTCTTAGTGGCTGCTACTTAATTATATTGAGGCCCAGTGGTCCAGGTTCGTATCAACTCAGTTGTTGTTAAAGATTATATTGTTTGTTGAAAAATATAAAATAAATTATAAAAAAAATTCACAGGTGGGTCATGATATGTGTATGTACAAAACAGTGACTAAAATAAATTATGAAATAATGAATGTTTCGAGAAATAAGAATATACATATATATATATATATATATGCGCGATCAAAATACAATTGAATAATTAGTATTATTGGGCAAAATGAATGCAACAAAAATAGAAATTTTTGGTAATTTTTTATGCAAAGGTCTCATGCCTTTTAATTAGTAAAAAGATTGACTCGATCCTAGCCTATAAAATATGATGTGTTTTCATTTACTAGAAAATAATTGGAGACTCATCTACCCTTGATTTTCTCCACTATTTTGAAGAATAATTAATTGTGCCAAGTGTTTCTTCCGATATAATTTTTCTTTCGATCAATTGATAACGTAGTAGTTATTACTTAATTACATATTATACTTGTTGCCATGCGCTGAGAATTGAGCTCGATTACTCAGCTAGTGCAACATCCTTAAATGGACTTCTGTGTCTTGATCCATTTAAATACTAAATTATTTCAGGCCCAAACAAAATGTATAAGTTTTATAGTACTAAAGACTCTAAGAGTTCAAAGTGAATTAACGAACTTAGGATCGTAAAAACATTTATCGAGTCTAGCTATTCCAAAATCATAAAAAAAAAGTTATAAGTGGGTTGACCAAAAAAATTTCATTGCTCACATTAATTTGTGGTTAGAAAGAAAAGTTCGTAAGTAAACTGATGAATTGAAAAATGAGACCCCTTTTACTTTCGGGTACGATGTACTTATAACAGTAGCGGGTACGATCATCTATTGACTATTACAATCCAAAAAGGGCTGACATTAAGACCGATTGTTGCTGAGAGAAGAAGAAAAACTACAGTTTGTGCCAACCTCTTCATTTCTTTTAGCTTTATGGCAAAGAGTAAAGAAAAGAAATAAGGGAAAAGGAAGCAGTTGCAAGTGAAGCTGCGTAGTCGTTACTTTAGGATTAAAATTGCCTCTATGCTCCATGAGGTTTATTGTATTTACCAACATACCCCCTAATATTTGAATAATTATCTTTATACCGCCAGTGTACAGTGCAACTTATGCATAATTATAATTACACCGCCTGAATATATGCATAATTAGAGTTAGACCTCTCCGGTTAAAACATAATATTACAATTACACCATTTCATCCAGGGGCGGATTTGAAATATTTAGAATTTTCAGGGAATGTAATGGTAACTTTCTAAATTTCAGAAAGTGTAATGGTAATTACCCAAATACCAAGGTGTATTTTGATGATTATGATAAATTTCAGGGGGTGCTAAGGCAATTATCCCTTTACTTCAAAAGAAAATGATGCATACTTGCATTCAAAATCCAAAAGATGATATTACTCTCATATTTTTGCACATATTGGCTATTGCCGCGACCCCCCACTACATTGATCCACGTATTATTATTCTATCTAAAATCAGGTCTATTCATTCTATGTCCATCATGTAACATAAAAAATTAATTATTTTACTTTATTTTATTTGCTACATTCGAAGAATTTAAATTAGGATAAGTGTAAGTCATCACTTGCTTGCTAAAAATATGAAGTGATCTCACCCGTGATGTGTAACAACCGACAAGATCTTGGGTTCAATTTAAAGAAAAAAATGAAGATACTTTGTGATACTTATGTTGATGATCAATATTATTATAATAAGAAAGATTACTTTGTATTTTTTTTCAAGAGGTAATTACATTTAATCATTACATCAATTTCAATAAATTGATAGATTTAAGATCAATCGATGAACCAATAAGAGAACAAACAACCATGTTCTCGATAAAGACTACAGACAGTAGATAAAAGTCCACATTCTATTAGTAGGAATCGAACCTGGGCCTCTCATATGGAAAGAAGAAGGTTGTCCCACTTCATCCAAAGGATGGCAACAAAAAGATTATTTTGTATTTAAAACAAAAGTTAAGATACTTAAGTTTAATCTTGAATTTTACCCTTCATAGAATTATATTACAAATTCCAAGTTTTAACCATAAATTTTTTAGTTTCGTAGCAACAACCTTTCCTCCACTATCTTTCTCCTCTGCTCTCATTTTCGTCCACTATCATTTCCCATAATTGCAATCCCTCCTCCAATATCTTTCTCATCCACTTTCATTTCTCCTTCTATATCACTTCCCGTAAAGGTTTTGTACCAAAATGGCCAGATTTTTCATCTTAACCTTCCCTTAGTTTCAAAGAATGAATTGTTCTTAAACAACATATGATGCTCAAATACTATACTAAAATATTATTATTGGAATATTGGTCCATTTCCTATTTATGCATTTCCCAAAAGATCTGGAGTGGCGGCATGATCAACAAGTAACTACGTAAATTACCGCTGGATAGCTTCCTATATGTTACAATTCTCTTCTTTTGATGGGAAAGAAGACTAAAGATATATATTGAGTCTCTAGTCTAACAATAAAAGTTTTGTGATTCTAATGAGTCAGAGATTGTTGGTAAACATAAATTCAACTTATTAATTACATACAGACAAAATTCTATGTATATTAATACATACAGTTGTAGCAAGAAAAATAAAAACAATCGAACACGTGCTTAATGTACTGATATTTGATCATAAAGATATATTACTAGAACGTACTCCAAATTTCTACAAATTAAATGCTTGTGCAAACAAATGTATTGCTTAACAATGTCACGCAATTCTTGTAAGTGGGGATTTTTCACACCACAACATACGCCTATTTATAGGCACTTTTTAATTCATCTTCTATTAACATCACTTGTATTAATTTATCTTGAACTAATACGACTTGTACTAATTCCTCTTGTTTTACTTCACCTGTATTAACTATCAAGGGAATTAGGGGCGTCTCAATCTTTAGGTAAGAAGGACGGCCCCCTAGAGCCATCAAAATTTGGAGGCCTCATATATACTCTCTCTCACACACACACACACATAGACACAAGACCTATTCCTTAGAAACTTATTTTTTTTAAGACATTTTAAGGTAAAAAATAAAAATAAAAATAGGCTTGTATATATATATATCTATATATGTAATACGCCTAACAAAAATAAGGTAATAAAGCCTCTAAATTTGAAGGCCTATTGAACTTTAAAAATCTTAGAATATTTTATTAAACAAGTCAATTAATAGGACCTCTATTCATGATTGACTATTCATCTTAGTCTATTTGTAGCAACTCGAAAATTTTTGAAATTAAAATTTAAAATGAGAGAATCTATCTAATTAAATTCTTAG
>JACFYI010003674.1:143929-161728 GCA_014898755.1 Handroanthus guayacan
AAACACTTGCTTCGGCCTTATGACTCGAATGTGATGCCTGTTATTGATTTGATTAGTTTATTCTGAATGTTCTGTACTGTCTATTGAAATCACATTCTTGTCGTGTTGTTGTCATGTACCTTGTTTGGAACTCTTTTCCGTTTCTCTCGTCATGCCGTAAGTTTTACTGGGTCGTGTGACTCATGACTCCACCATATCATGTAGGATCTTAGGCGCGGAGATTTCAACTGAAGATATGAGCTTGATTCGTATATGTCTCTTTTGGATTATATATTTAAGTTGTAAATTCTAGCTCAGCTGTATTTTGTACTTATGACTCGTAACTTAGATAGTTGAACTCTTTTGATCAGGCCTGTAAGATGAATGTATTCTCGTTAATATTAATTCAATCTGGAGAATTTTAGTTTTATTTGCACATATTATTGATCTACTTCGGTTTTAGCATGTTTGCCCGACCGTGGGTACCGTCCCGAATCGTGGGTGGGGTATCTACCGCGGTCCGGGGCGTTACACTTAAAATCTTAAATTAAATTTTCATTGCATATTTCTATCCGTTATATATTTTCTTTGATGTCTGTATATGATTTATATTTGCCAGAACAAAAGATTGCATTTTCTAGATCATGCTAATTTATTGACATTTTTGTTGAATGTGCACAGTGCACGGGAGTGTTATATAAAAATGAAAGTATAAAAATTTATTGAGAAAATTGCGATAACCAAATTGCCTAAAAAAATATAAATTTGCTGTGTATTAATCATCCAAAAATTTAAGCTTCACTCGTATCCACATTCACGTCTTTATATATAATATATATTTTTTAATTAGATTTGAATATTTTTAATTGCAAAATTGCATAGATTAACTAAATTAATTTAACCTTTTAAATTTCGTTTATGCATAATTATATGTTGAGTGTGTCATGTTGGTGTCTATAAAAGATGTTTAGCTTATATGAAATTACATTTTTTAAATATTTTTTTATTTCAAACATAGTATAGTATTGCTTAATTTTAAAATTTAACATATTGGTAAACAATATGAAAATTTGGAACATGCTTCATAGACCCAATGGGTTTTAAGTAGTATAGAGTAAATTGAATAGGTCTAGACAACATAGGATAGACCCAATAAATTGAGACCCATTGGGTAGGGCAAAACATAGGGTCCTATTATATGGATATTATAGGATATGGGTATGGTAGGGTATTACCCTACCCATTTACAGCCCTAATTGTCAAAGTAAACAAGTCATTTAAATATGATGGACAATGCAAAACATATTTTTTTTATTATAAAAAGACCTAGTAAACATGCATCATTAGATAACATATATTATTGAACTTAATTCCATAGAAAATGACGTTGTAGCTAAAATATAATCTAAATTTCCTTTAGTGATCCAGAAAAACATAGGTTATATTGTGCATGGGTCACAACCACCTGTTAAAAAAAATAATAAAAAAAGAAAAAAAAGAAAAAAAAATTACTTAAGAGTTCTAGAAATAAATTATTTTACTTAAAATTATTTTATTTCTGCAGTTTTAAGATTTCAAATCTCAATTTTTTTCGTTTCTATATGCGTGTGTGAACTAGGCCCTGACGATGAATAATTCAATTTGCACGCTAGTCAAATATGAAGAATTTTAAAGTCCAATACATATATATATATGTATGTATGTATCTATGTATTCATACAAAAATATAGGATCACATTTGTCAAAGGCTACAAATATCTGAACTTGATCATCCCTTGAAAATGCACCTGAATAATGGAGAAGATATTAATTTTGGAGAAACCCATTATTGATTTATATAACATCCTAGATAAGACTAAGTCATATGATTTTATCTTATATTTGATTGCACAAAATTTGTAATGGATCAATTCAAGATTTGTGGATCACTTCCACTAGATCATGACTGTATATCATTTCCAACTCCTCATGATAAATTAATCATATGTTCGATTTGAAAATAAATTTACAAATATGCCCTTGAACTAATCTTTTAGTATGACCTAATTGTTAAAAAAAATAAAAGCAAAATGGTAAGTATCCACGTCATACAACTTGAAAAAGTCAACCAAATGACAAACAAATACTAATCATTACGTCTCATCCTGATTATATGGTGGTAACTAAATGTTTTACTGATCAGTAAAAAAGATAATTTTAATTGAACTTATAAAATTGTAAGTCTAATGTAATCATACCTACTAAAAAGCTCCTAACGTAACTATAAATATTATTTATAAAATGAGTAGAATAATTTCAACAAAGAAGAAAAAAGAAAAAAATAATAATGATTGAATACGACCTCTCAAGAAATGAACACTTCCGTTTTTTGTCGCTGCTACTTAATTCTATCGAGGCCCACTGGTCCAGGTTCGTTTAATTTCAGCTGTTATTAAAGAATATATTGTTTGTTGAAAAATATAAAATAAATTATAAAAAAATGTTGCAGGGGTGTCCATATGTGTATGTACAAAACAGACTAATTAAAATAAATTATGAAATACGAATATATGCGATCGAAATACAATTGAATAATAAATTATTGAGCAAAATGAATGCAAGGAAAAGAGAAATTTCTGGTTATTTTTTATGCAAGAGTCTCATGCCTTTTAAGTAGTTAAAACATTGACCGATCCTGGCTTATAAAATATGATATGTCTTATTTTTACTAGAAAATTATTGGAGACTCAACTACCCTTGATTTTGTCCACTATTTTGAATAATAACTCATCGTCTCAAGTGTTTGTTTCGATATTATTTCTCTTTCGATCAATTAATAACATAATAATATAACTTAATAACATGTTACGCTTTTTGCAACGTCCCGAGAATTATGTAACCAGCTAGCTAGTGTAATCTCCTTATATGAACTTGTTTGTCTTGATCCATCTAAATACTAAATACTAAATTATTTCAGGTGCAAATAGAATATGCAAGTTTTATGATCCGAAAGACTCTAAAGTTCAAGGCAGATTAATGAACTTAGGATCGTAAAATATTTATTTAGTCTAGTTATTTTAAAATTTTGATTCTTGAAATCGTAAAAGTAGTTATAATTATTGGGTTGACCAAAAAAATTTCATTGCTCATATTAATTATGAGACTCCTGGTGTGATGTATTTATAACACTGGCGGCTATGATCCTCCATTGACTATTACAAGCCTAAAAGGGTTGACGTGGAAGTCTATTGTAGCTAAGAGAAGAAGAAAAGGATGTAGCGTCTTTTTTTCCAACCTCTTATTCTTTTAATTTTATGACAAAGAGTAAAAATAAAAGAAATAAGGAAAAAAAGGAAGCAATTGCAAGTGAAGCCACGTAGTCGCTTACTTTAAAAGAAAATTAGTAATTCTGCACATGACATTTAAAAATAGTAGAGGATAATATTTTGTGAAAAAAATATAATTTTTATACTTAATTTCTTGTGACTCTGTATATTTTTATAGTGTACATAAATTAACATTGAATTAAATGTATATAATCCATAAAGAAAAAAGTATATACTTTTGTAATGTACATAAATTAACATTCATCATTTTATACAAATTAATTTTTTAAATGTTATTTGAAATTAGTAGTGGAAGAATGATGGCCTTAAAATGATAGTGGGTGACGGTGGTTGAAGAATAGAATTGAAGTTATGAAATTTGATATGAGAATTACCTTTTGAGATTTCTCTTTTTAATAGTATAGATATAGATGATGCATGCTTGCATTTAAAATCCAAAAGATGATACTACTGTCGTACTTTTAGCCCGTATTGCCGTGACCACCCACAACGCTGACCCACATATTAGTATTCTAAAATCGGGGCCATTCATACTATGCCCATCGTGTAACATAAAAAATTAATTATTTTACTTGAATTTATTTGTTACCTTCGAAGAATTTAAAATAAGTGTAAGTCATCACTTTCAAGTTAAAAATTTGGAAGTGATCTCACCGGTGATGTGTAACAACTGACAAGATCTTAGGTTCAATTTAGAGAAAAAATGCAGATATTTCGTGATACTTATGTTGATAAGAAATATTATTTTGTATTTTTTAAGAAATAATTACATTTAATAATTACATTAATTTCAATAAATGAATACATTTTCAGATCAACTCATGAACTAACAGGAGAATAAACTATCATATTCTAGATAAAGGCTACCATAAAATAGATAAAAACTTACACATTGTCGGTAGAAATCGAACCTACAACTCTCCTATGGAAAGGAGGAGGCTGGAGGCCGTGCCACTTCATTTAAAAGATAGCAGCAAAAAGATTATTTGTATTTAAAATAAAAGTTATGATACCTAAGTTTAATCTTTAATTTGACCCTTCATAGAATTATATTACAAAGTACAACTCCAAGTTTTTTAACCATAAATTTTTAAGTTTCACAGCAGCGACCTTATCTCTATTGTCTTTCCCCTTTGCTATCATTTTCGTCCACTATCATTTCGCATAACTGCAATCCTTACTCCAATATCTTTCTCGTCCACTATCATTCTCCCTCAATATTTTTTCCCGTAAAGGTTTTTGCACCAAAATGGCCATATTTTTCATCTTCATCTCTTCATCTTCCCTTAGTTCCAAATTCCAATGAATGAAATGTTCTTAAATAACATATGAGGCTTGAATAGTACACTAAAATATTATTATTGGTCCATTTCCTGTTCGTGCATTTCCAAAAGATTTGGAGTGGGGGCATGATTAACGAGTAACTACGTAAATTACCACCAAATAGCTTTCTAAGGGTTACAATTTCCATTCTTTTGAAACAAAATTCAGCCGATTAGTTACATAGAAACAAAATTTTATGCATATTAATACATACCTTTTTATAGCACGAAAATTAAAAACAAAAGAACACGTGCTTAATGTATTAATACTTGATCATAGAAATATGTTACTAGGACACACTTTAAATTTCCACAAGTTAAATGCTTGTGCAAACAAATGTATTTCTTAACAATGTCACGCAATTCCTATAAGTGAGGATTTTTAACACTAGAACATATGCCTATTTATGGGCACTTTTTTAGTTCATTTTGTATTAAAGTCACCTGTAATAATTTATCTTGAACTAATACGACTTGTACTAATTCCTTGTTTTACTCCACTTGCATTAACTCTCAAGGGAATATTGGGAATTAAGAAATACTTAGAACTTCCACCCTTTAACTAACTAAATTAATTTATTCCATCACTTAATTCATTCCGTCATCTTTGGCTCGTACAGGATGAATTAACATTATGGGTGTGCCTGAATTTGGATGTCTACAAATTTTCATATTGGCAAATAATTCATGTGACGAACATATTATGAGAGTTCACTACTATATATCTGTTAAGAATATACAGCAAATCAAATACTTGAGCATGGAATTAGAATAGATATTTAGTATGGAGTACCCTAGGGGGTTATTTGGTCGGGGTTACAAGGGCATATTATATTAATTTATAGCCCGTTGTAGCTCCCTTGGTATCCTGCATTGAATCATGGATTGGCCTACTACAAGGACTATCCTCTACTATTTCTTCTACTGCTAATATTATCTCTTCCCTCTAAGATTAATTAGTGTGGGATAATAAAATTTCTATAATGTTCCTAACCTTGCAATTCCGTAAATGAAACGCACTTGATGAATGGGCATTTGTGTCCTTGATCTATTAGCTACAAATTAGTAAACACTACCAACCGCTTAATTAGACATATGAATATACTATTTTGATATTATTCACAAATTAATACAGGTACCAAACTCAAAACTATTTATATGTTTCAACCACTACAAAAAAAGGCTTTGGTAACTGCACTAGTGATTTAGTTTGATTACTAAAATAGGCGAAAATGGGTCACTGATAGCATTAGTGACTGTTGTGAGTAGAAGTTGCAATCGCAAAAACTTTCGTCACAAAAAAAAAATCAGCGACCAAATATTTTCGTCGTTCATTAACTAGTGATCACATGCATGGTTACTATATTCAGAAAATCGGGTCAAAAAATATAAAGTAAATGATTCCTTATTGGTCACAAATTAGTAATCAATTTAGTGACAACACCTATTGGTCACTAACTTAGTGGCCCCAAAGTAAGAAGATTGCACGTCACATGTAATGCCCCGAGTCACGGTAGTATTCCGCCCCATGATCCAAAACGCTACTCGCGATCGAAAAACATTCTAAAACCAAGTCAGGAACTAAACATAAAACCATACGTGCTATATTCCATTGAAATATCCTTACAGGCCAACAAATTTAAATTACATTCTAGTCGAGCTAAACATAATAGGTCACTAGAATGTACTATCTATCCAAATCCGTACAATCAATAGCGATACAAACTTAAGCATTTACATTTATCCCAAAAGGTAATCCACAATCTAAATAGAGCTCCAGACAGTCATATCTTGGTCTAGAAACCTACATGATATTATGGAATCATGAGTCTACTGACCTAGTAAAACTTATGGCAGAAATTTAGGAACAGAAGAGTACGAATGATAAATAGAACAGTAATGGACATGAATGTGATTCAGTAAAACAGTTTAGTACAGTCAGGACAGTTAATCAAATCGATAATGGTAACAGTTATCACATTCAAGTCATTTAAGGCTGAATCAAGTAGTTTGGTGGATCTATCATCCTTATATCTTTAAACAGATTCATCCTTATCCCTCCAATGCTCTCGTAAGAGTCAGTACAGTAAAAGCACTGTCAACTATCCACGTGCTTTAAGGGAGCCATTCAGAACTCTAACTTCAGGGCTCATCCAATCTACTCAACAGTAGGGGATTCCCCAGGGTCCTGATAGTCAATCCGATATTGCCCGTACCAGATACTCCTGAAAATTCCCAAGGCCCAACAGTATTCATTCAGATAGGTTCAGGAACAATCAAATTATTTCGAGTATATTAATAAGCCATTTCGGCATAATATTCGATTGACCAACGGCATTAAATAAATGGTTTAGAAATTTGGCCAATCATATCAATCAAACAAATCGAGATTTGAAATCATAAACTGTAGAGAACAAATGGATTGGAATTGAGATCAAGACTGTAGAGGACAAATAAATCGAAATTAGACTATGGACTAGAGGATTTTCTATTTAAGGTCTTCATCTATTAAGGGGGTAAAATACGAAAGAAATCATTTGAAATAAATGTAAATTTTGAAATTTATTTTATTCGAACATTGGATAAAAACCTCACTCGGATCATAAAAATAATTTTTGTTAAAAGGTATGGAGTTTAAATTTAAAGATATTTCATTTAGAGAAAAAATATCAAACTAGCCCATAATCAATATTTTTCTAGCGGCAGTCCACTTTTTGATTGCTTTAAAAATTTATCTCAATGAGTTAAAATTCGTATTTTAACTCCATAAATAACTAGACTCGATAAAATTTCTAATGGTATATTTTTCGGGTCAATTTGATAAGGAAAAGTTTTATTTTTAAATTTTGGAAAGTGGAAGTTGTTGTAGAGCTCATCACTGTTTTACAAAAATCTAGCAGGTCAGATTCTAGGGATATTTTTGATCATATTTTTCATGGTTTTGAGTGAATCTAAATTCTAATGTTATCAACACTTAAAGAAGTTTTCAATGGTATAATGTATGAGTCATTTGGATGAGGGGAAGTCGAGTTTTCAAGGTTGAAAAGTTGAAGTAAGGCAGAACCTCACTGGTTTACGGCAAAAAGGGGCAGTCTGACTTCCGAGGCCATTTTCCTTCATTTTGCTTCTTTATTTTTCATAATTCTTGATTTGAAAGGCGTCTAAACTCAAAGGGGTTTCCAACGGTATATTATATGAGTCATTTGGATGAGGGGAAGTCGAGTTTTCAAGATTGAAAAATTGAAGTAATGCAGAACCTCACTGGTTTACGGCAAAAAGGGGCAGTCTGATTTTCGAGGCCATTTTCATTCATCTTACTTCTTTTTTTTTCATAATTCTTCATTTTAAAGGAATTTACACTCAAAGATATTTTTAACGGTATATTATATGGGCTATTTGGACGAGTAAAAGTCGAGTTTTAGCGGTTAAGAAGTGAAGGTTTTGTGCTGGGCGAAGCTACCCGAGAGGCTGTTGGTTTTCTTATGTTTTTAAATGTTCAAATCTTTTATTAAATCCATATCTCCCATCTCCTTTCATTTTTGGTCACAAATCTCATAGTCCAAAGTCCATAGAAGGTCATAACATATTTCACAAGGCATAAGATCATTATTTCAAGGCTTGAGCTCATATAAACAATAACAATGAACATAGCAACGAAGCTCATACGACAATAGTCAACATGAATATAAACACAATGAGCTCAGCATGCTAAGATGATCAAATCATGAGAAAACTTATAAGCATGTGAAAGAAAGACGAGGTTCCATAAGTTTTACTTGTTCAAGCTTAAATCCGTAATACTTCCGAGTTCTTCAAGTTAAGATCAACCGTAATAATCGCCTAAACAAACTGCAAGTTCTAAATCAACCTTGTATCATTTCTTAACATGATCATATAGACATACTTAAGACTTTAACTTACCAAATGGTGGAGTGAATACACTCTAGATTCCCTTCTTGATTTCCTTAATACTTTGAAAGTTTGCAATGTGTATGTGTGTGAAGTGTGAAGCTGCCGAGAGAGATGGAGGGATGTGGGAGAGAAACCAAGTTTTGCAACAAGAGATGGAGGATTTTTAAAGCTGAAAATGGAGCTTGCATATAGATATATATATGCTTGAGGGATTCTTGAATACTTGGTCCAAATTTGCTTGCATTAAAATAGACTAGAATCCACCAAAAACCATAGTTTCAATCAACTAATTCGGCAGCCACCATTCCTCTTGTGCAGAATTCTAATTTTTTTTTCAGATTTCATTTCATTTGTTTATTTTTCTTTTGAAATATTTAATATATATGGGCTGAAATTGTTAGGCTAAGTTTGGGCCATTTCTTGGGCTTAAATGAGATCTATTGGGCTAAAAATATTGAGGAAATCGGGGCCCCAATCGAGAGAAAATTTTTGGAACATGTGATACTTGTTTTTGAAAATAGAACGTTCTTCGTTTTATTGAAATCGTTTTGATTTATGAAATTGACGATTCGAAATTTCAAATTAGGAAAATCTCGGGGTATTACAATTAATGAAATGATCCCTAATATATAAGTAATGGGCAAAGAATTTATGTGTAACCATTGGATATCCCTTTTGGGCACGTTGTTCACAGCTCAATTTCAGGTTGTACACGGTGGATTCTTAGGCAAATCTCGCGTCCCCCGACCCCTGGGCCTGGGGCATGACAAATGGTATCAGAGCCGACCACCAATCGAAGGGAGCTAAGTGCTATGTGCGGCAAAGTGCTACGCGTATGGGAGCCACCTCTTGAGCCTACGGGGCAAAGTGCTACATGCGCAGGAGCCACTTCTTGAGCTCGTAAGAGCCACCTCTAGAGTCCCAACGTCCGGTGGGCGGTCCTAGGCCAGTCATATCGTGACGAGAACGTTGCGTTCTGAAGAAAGAGTGATTGTGATATCCCACATTAGGATATTAATGAAATGATCTCCAACATATAAGTAATGGCCAAAGAATTCATGTGCAATCATTGGATATCCTTTTTGAGCATGTTCACAACTCAATTTCAGATTGTACACGGTAAATTCTAAGGCAAATCTCGCGTTCCCTGGCCTCTGGGCCTGGAGCGTGACATCACATGCAGTGACCGATATAGTGACTACATTAGTGGTCACTAATTTCTGTAACCCTCTTCAATCCCAGATTAGCGATCATGCCAAATATCACTATTTAGTGACTAATTCTGAAGTCGCTAATTCCAAAATTTTAGGATTAATGAACCATCATATATTTAAAGTAAACCAGTTTTCACATTTATTCATAACATTCTATAACAAAATAACAAAAAATAACAATCCATTTTTTAAAAATCTAAAACCAAAATCAAAATTCAAAGTACATTATTCATAAAATATTTCAAAAGATAATTGTAATACCCCGAGATTTCCCTAGTTAAAAGATTTGAATTTTGCCGAATTTCACAAATTGATATGAATTCTATAAAACGAGAGCCATTTTATTTTTCAAAACAAGTTTTACACGTCCCAAACATTTTCATCGATTGGGCTTCGATTTCTTACAAAATTTTAACCCAAATTGACTTCACTTGAGCCCAATAAATGACCCAAACTTAGCCTAATAATTTCAGCCCATACATATATATATATATATGTGTGTGTGTGTGTGTGTATATTAGATATTTCAAAAAAAAAAAAAGAGAAAAATCAAGAAAATCAGAAATTGGATTCAAAATTCTGCAGAGTTATGGGTAGCCTTCTCCTTTGGTGGAAAGCCATGGTGGTTGGTGAGAATTAATGCTCCAAATTTGACTAACAACCTAAACCACTAATCCCTCTCTCTATAAATAGAAGTTAAGAATTGTTGCCACTCTTTGTTCACTCAAAAGCTGAAAAAAAAGAAACAAACCCAAACCCACCTCTCTTCATCTCTCTCTTGGCTGCTCCACACTACACACACTTGCACATTTTAAAGTTCAAGTTTTAAAGAAAATCAAGAAGGGGATCTAGGTGTTATACTCTCTACCATTGGTAAGTCAAGACTTGATTCACATTTATAATGATATGTTGATATATGTGATTTAGAGGCTGATATAGGAGCTTATGTTTGGCTTAGGAAATTGATACGGTTGATCAAACTCGGAATATTCACGGATTAAACTTAGGACAAGAGGTAAGACTTATGGAACCTCGTCTCTTTTCGGCATGCTTAATGTGCTTCTCATTATTTGTTCTTCGTATCTTAATGAGCTCGTCGTGTTATGATTATATGAATTTATTGTATCTTAAGCTTGCTTCCTATGATCATTATTATCGTTGTTATGAGCTCTAAACTTCGAAACTATGATTCATTACCTCATGAACATTATTGATGACTTACTTATACTTAGACTGAAATGCATTTGAGACCATGGACTTTATGAGGATGATTTGATGTTAAAATTGAAAGAAAATGAGGAAAATAGATGAAAACGTTGTATTTTAACTCGGTTTTGATTTTTCAAAAAATCTTCATTTGAACTCAAAAATGATGATTTAGATGTGTTCATGAGCCTAAAAGAATTTTAGAAATGTGGTTTTGGATTAAAAATCAAAAGAAATAACAAAACGAAAAAAAATTAAAATTTCTGGCTGAGGCTCAGCGCCCTAGCGCTCAGATTGGGCGCCCAAGCGCACGCTCGGCGCTTAAGCGCTCAAAACGAGCACCCTAGCGCTCACCCGGATGTTTGAAAAATTTTGTTTTCCAGTAACCCAGTGCCCAAAACGGCGCTCCAGCGCCTGTTCAAAATCTTGAAACATCCTTTTTTCCAGTGAGCTCGGCGCTCCAGCGCCCGTTTAATTTTTTTCAAAGCGAAAAACATTGATTTCATTCCAGTAGCTTAGTGTCCCAGCACCCAAATCGGTGCTCCAGTGCCCGTTTTCGCAAACTTAAACGTGTTTTCGACCTCTTTTCGATAACCCAAGTCCATATCACATTTTTCTAAATAAAAATTTAGATGTTTATACAATGAATCCTCAAGTCCATAAGTCTAAATTTTTTATTTGTTTCGAATGATAGGATTGACCGAAATTTCGAACTGATTTATTACTGATCGTCGTCAATCAAACACTGTGCCGTGATGGCTTATTGATATAACCGAAATGACTAACTGTTCTTGAACCAAACTGAACGTTTACTGTTGGACCCTGGGGTTTGACAAGGGTATCTGATACGGGCAATATCAGATTGACTATTAGAACTCCTGGAAATCCCCTACTGTTGGATAGACTGCACGAGCCTTGGAGTTAGGGTTTTGAAAGCCTATCTTAAAGCACGTGGATAGTCGACAGTGCTTTTACCGTATTGGCTCTTACGAGAGCATTGGAGGGATAATGATGAATCTGTTTGAAGATATAAGGGTGATAGATCCACCAAAACTGCTTGATTCAGCGTTATATGACCTGAATGTGATTACAGTTTACCGTTATCAAATTGATAATTACTGTCTTGACTGTACTGTACTGCTTACTGAATCACATTCTTGTCTATTACTGTCCCGTTTACCGTTCGTATTCTTCTAATCCATATTTCTCGCCATAAGTTTTACTGGGTCAGTGGAATCATGATTCCATAATATCATGTAGGTTCCTAGACCGATTACTTGATGGATTGGAGCTATGTTTTGACTGTAGATGCTCTTTTGAGGATACGTATATGTTTAGCCTATTATACAAATGATTATACGAATTGAACTGATAGAAATTTTGATGGCCTATTTTGTCTAGATAGAACGAATTGTAATTGTATCTTAGAATTTGGGCATGTAAGAACAATATTTTGACGTTATGACATGTATGATTTTATGCTTTAGTTACTGTATTGGATTTAGATTTCCTATTCGACTGTGAGTAATGTCCCAAATCACGAGGCGAAATGCTATCGCGATCAGGGGCGTTACAATAATTAAGCCAATAAAATCCAAGCATGATAACCCTAAATATTCTTATTACCCTCACCAGCTCCATTGCTTTTAGAAGAAGCACCTTCCATTATATAGAATTTTGCAAACATTGCTTCATGTGTCTTTTTTACAGTCTCCTCTCTAGCTTTAATTTCCTCTCCTATCCTCTTTGCCTCATCTCTTACCTTCTCAGCCTTCTCCAAGATAAATGCCCATATTGCTCTAGCTGTTTCTCTTTCTTTGGCGAATTCGTCTCTTTCTTTGGCCAATTCCTCTCTTGCTTTAGAGATCACATCTTCCAGTTTCTCCTAACTAACGCAAGTAGATGTAGCTGTCGTAGACAACAATTTGTAGGAATTAGTTCTAGAAGGAATGAGCTGACGACATTGATAAGTATTTCCAAAGCTATATACTCTAACTTTGCATAGACCATCAACGATCTCAAGTCATTGTTGTTGTTGTTGTTGTTGTTATTTTGTATCAAATGCGCTTTCCGGTGTAGAATTGCTCTCATGTTAACTCAAATACACTACCTCATATTCCTCATTTCAAAAACAATAAGAATTAGGCATAACAACATTACAATATACAGTGAGTGCTAAATTATTTTGGTTGGTTAGTAATGTTGTGTCTGAAGAAAAGCTAACATTGATAAACCAATTCAAAAAGGGCATGCATATATGTCACTCAATCAACATTAAAATCTAGGAATCCACAGCATTAGTTACATACAACAAATCAGAAGCTTGGGGCTTTAAAGTTTATATCAGCCTTTGAAATTAATATCTTGAGCCTGGGTGATGAAGTTCAATCAACATTCACAGTCAAATATTAAAATATCCATTAATTCAAACACATGAACAGTCAACATACAAATATCCTCGTGCCATAACCCCAAGAATTAATCCAAACACGCGGATAATAAGCTAAACAATGGAATTAATTTGTACTCATATGAACCCTATTGGATTTCTAGATGAAAAGATTTTGTATGATCTATGCAATATGGATATGACAATTTTCCATGAGTGATCTAACAAGAAACTATGCCATAAATTGGAAAGTCATTAATTGTCCACAAAGGAGCAGCCCTCATCATAAAATTTTGTTATCGGAACATATCATAAGTTTCAATTCCGACGCTCCACAAATACTTCAATTCATTAATTAGAGGACACAAAAACACATCCCATTTTTTGCCGGGGGATTTAGGGCCTTGGATCACCATATTAAAAACATGGTTCATCCATGTACATATTTCCTTATTTTTCTTGTGCTAATACTCTTTTTCTACCTACATTCATTTCAAGTTAGGAAATACGAATATATACACAAAGGTCAATTAGATTACATCATGTTTTATACTGAAAATAAGTTTGCCATTCATTTTTTCTCCTGTGATATCGTCAGGTTGCATGTATTAGTAAATGATTATTGAATACAAAAAAGAAATTATATGTCAAACTTTACATATGAAATTTGGGAAACTCTAGAGTTTGTAAGTGAAGTACACTTTCTCATGTTTGATCTAACTAGAAATGTTGTCATGTGATTTAAAAATTGTAATAATAATTCATGTTGTTAGATTAGTTGACGGAAAACTTAACAGAGCATGTGCAACATTTCAATTAGACCCCTTAAACACTTAAAAAATGTTTGATTAACCAGGAGTCTATTTATCTATTTTAATTGATACATGTTAGATTTTGGGTGATTCCAATTATGATATTATGCAAACATTGTTAAGTTTTGCACTTTTGCTTTAGTTGAACGACGAAGAGAGGGGATTATGACAAATTTTCAAACCACATGTGATATTTTCCTAATTGGATATATCTTAGGTCGTTCGTATGTCAAAATTATTATCAAATAAATTTTGAGGATGCTTACTTCATTCGATTATGTTGGATAATTATAAGTTATACAATCTAATACTCTGTTTACGAACTTTGATATAGAGATGCCCATGATTTGAATTAAGGCTTGATGAAAAATGCCTTAATCATGAAATGAGCCAGCCAACACACAATATACGAAACAATTGTTTTGTTATTCTCCAATAATATCGATCATACAAAATAATCAGATCTACATGTAATCCTATATATGATCTATCATAAGCAAATGTGTATATATATATATATATATTTTTCTTTTTTCTTACTACAAATAGATATTTTTTGATTCTAAAAAGACTACAAGTAAACATGCATCATAGATAACAAATATTATTGAACTTAATTCCGTAGAAAATGACGTTAAGTGACCCAGAAAAACATATTTTGTATTGTGCACGGGTCACACCTCACAACCACCTATATAAAAAAATGTTAAATTACTTAAAACTTCTAATAATAAATTATTTGACCTAAAATTATTTTATTTCTGCAATTTTAAAATTTCAAATCTCAATTTTTTTCTTTTCTATATGCGTGTGCTAGGCCCTGGGGATAAATAATTCAATATGCATGTTAGTCAAATATCAAGAATTTTAAAGTCAAATACATACATATATACACACACATATATATATATATGTATGTATGTATTCATACAAAAATATAGGATCACACTAGTCAAAGGCTGCAAATATCTGAACCTGATCATCACTTGAATATGCACCTGAAAAATGGAGTACATATTAATTTTGGAGAAACCCATTATTGATTTATATAATATCCTAGATAAGACTAAATTATCTAAGTTTATCTTATATTTGATTGCACAAAATCATGACTATATATCACTCCCAACCCCTCATGATAAATTAATCACATGTTTGGTTTGAAAGTAAATCTACTAATTTGCCCTTCAATTAATCTTATAATATGATCTGATTATAAAAAATAAGGGCAAAATGATAAATATCCATATCATACAAATTAGCAAAGTCAACTAATTGAAATACAAATACTAATTATTAGATCTTGTCTTGATTACTTGGTAATAACCAAATGTTTTACTAATTAGTAAAAAGATAATTTTATCAGGACTTATAAAATTGTAAGTCTAATGTAATCAAACCTATCAAAGAGCTCCTAAAGTGACTATAAATATTATTTAGAAAATGAGTAGAATAATTTCAATAAAGAAGAAAAAAGAAAAAAAAAAAAAAAAACGATTGAATACGACCTCTCAAGAAATGAACGCTTCTGTTTTTTGTTGCTGCTACTTAATTCTATCGAGGCCCAGTGGTCCAGGTTCGTTTTAGTTCAGTTGTTACTAAAGAATAAATTGTTTGTTGAAAAATATAAAATATATAAAAAAATGTCACAGGTGGGTCGATATGGGTATGTCCAATACAGTGACTAATTAAAATAAATTATGAAATAAGAATATATGCGATAAAAATACAATTTAATAAATTATTTAGCAAAATGAATGCAAGAAAAATAGAAATTTTTGGTAATTTTTTATGCAAGGGTCTCATGCCTTTTAAGTAGTAAAGATTGACCGATCCTAGCTTATAAAATATGATATATTTTAATTTACTAGAAAATCGTTGGAGACTCAACTACCTCTGATTTTCTCCACTATTTTGAAGAATAATTAATTGTGTCAAGTGTTTGTTCCAATATAATTTTTCTTTTGATCAATTAATAATGCAATAGTTATTATTTAATTACATGTTACACTTTTTGTCACGTGCCCAGAATTGGGCTCTACTACTCAGCTAGTGTAATCTCTTTACATGGTCTTGTACGTCTTGATCCATCTAAATATTAAAAACTAAATTATTTCGGGTGCAAATAAAATAGCAAATTTTATGATACGAAAGACTTTAAAAGTTCAAGGCAGATTAATGAACTTAGGATAAAAAAAATATTTATTTAGTCTAGTTATTTTAAAATCTTGATTCTTTGAATCATAAAAAAATAAAAAAAGTTATAGTCATTGGGTTGACGAAAAAAATTTCATCGCTCACATTAATTATGAGAGCCCGGTACGATGTACTTACAACAATGGCGGCTGTGATCCTCTATTGACTATCTCAAGCCAAAAAGGGTTGACATGGAAGTCTATGGTACCTAAGAGAGGAAGAAAAGAAAGTAGAGTTGTTTTTTCCAACCTCTTTAATTCTTTATGACAATGAGTCAAAATAAAAGAAATAAGGAAAAAGGAAGCAATTGCAAGTGAAGCTGCGTAGTCGCTTCCTTTAAAAGAAAACTAATAATTCTGTACACGATTTTTGCGTATATTTAAAAATAGTAGATGATGGAGTTTTGTGAAAGAATATAATGTTGTCACTTTTTACATTCTTACTTAATATTTTGTGAGGCTATATATTTTTATAATGTACATAAATTAACACTGAATTAAATATATATAATCTATAAAGAAAAGTATGACAGTAATTGAAGGATAAAGTTAAAATTATGAAATTTGGTATGAGAACTACCTTTTGAGGCTTCTCATTTATATAGTATAGATATAGATTATGCATACTTGCATTCAAAATCCAAAGGATGATATTGCTCTCATACTTTTTGCCCATATTGCCATGACCAACCACTCCACTGACCCACGTATTAGTATTTTATCTAAAATCGGGTCCATTCATAATATGTCCATCATGTAACATAAAAAATTAATTAGTTTACTTTTTTTTTATTTGTTACCTTGGAAGAATTTAAAGTAGGATGAGCGTAAGTTGTGAGATCCCACATCGGCTGGCAAGGAGAACGAAGCCTTCCTTATAAGGGGGTGGAAACCTTACCCGTTCAGTCGCGTCGTGCCTTGACACGAACAAAACCGTGAGGCCTGTAGCTTTGAGTTGGGCCACAGCGGACAATAATTGGGTGCGGGTTGTCGGACTGTTACATAAGTCATCACTTGCAAGTTAAAAATTTGGAAGTGATCTCATTCTTGATGTGTAACAACTGGCAAGATCTTAGGTTAAATTTAAAGAAAAAGTGAAGACAGTTCGTGATACTTTCGTTGATGAGATATATCATTATTATAAGAAAGATTATTTGTTATATTTTTTTTAAAGAAGTGATGATTACATTTAATTATTACATTAATTTTGACACATTGATACATTTTAAGGATTAACTCATGAACTAACAAAAGAATAAACTCCTATGTTTCTAGATAAAGACTATTACACAGTAGATAAAAGCTTATATGTTATTGGTGAAAATTGAACTTATACTTTTCCAATGGAAATAAGGAGACCGTGCCATTTCATTCAAAGGATGGCAGTAGAAATGTGACACCCAAGGATTTCCTTAACGTACAAATTTCAAAATTCACCAATTTT